>CAUYQV010157158.1:0-20576 GCA_963574575.1 Galagoides demidoff | reverse complement strand
GCTGGGACCACAGGCGCCCGCCACAATGCCCGGCCATTTTTTGGTTGCAGCCATCATTGTTGTTTGGCGGGCCCGGGCTGGGGATTCGAACCCGCCACCTTAGGTGTACGTGGCTGGCGCCTTAGCGGATTGAGCCACAGGTGCCGAGCCTCTAGACAGGTTTTATTTCCAGGAGGAGGACCTTGGTGTTGGTCTCCAGGTCACCCCAGAGCAGGGTGCCCACAGCTGAATTGTGCTGTACTTCCCCAGGTCTCCTCTAGTCTTATCCTCCGACTCTGATGATGAGCAAAACCACATTATCCTTTTATTTTTGCCAACACTGTGCCCTGTGTTCACCCTCGGTGAGTTGAGAGAATAAGGTCTAAATCAAGTGTGAATTCATTCAAGGCTGCCTCACAGAGTGGGCTGAACAGGGGAATCCCTTCATTCTCGTTTTTAGAGTTCTCTTTTTGTAAACTGGTAGAGAAAAATTTCATTACGCTTTTTACCTTTGTTAGGTTTATATTTTAAGTAGGAATAACCTCGTGAGAAGGCTAACGAAGGTTCATTATGAAGGAAACATCACATTGTGGGCTCTAAATTTCTGTGCATTCTTTGGAAGGAAATAGAGGCCATTATTGATCCTTTTCTTTAGGTGACCATTTATATAGTTCTGATGTTAGAAAATGTGGGCAAACCTTAATGACCTTTGTGTACCGGACTGTGTGAGATCACTATTCCCTTCCCGTTCCTGTATACTCAATTAATACATTCAATTAAGGAACTTAAAGAAATCCTGAAAGTCTATCCTGGAAGTTTGTTTTAAACTCTTTATCTTCCCCGGGATGTGTGTAATCCTGTTTTCATGTTTAGGTTATTTAATTATTCTGAAAGAAACTGTCATGTTTATTGTCCCTTAGAAGCATTAAAATCTATATCAAAATAGAAAACCTCGCATGACACCCTCTCAGAAAGGTAGGTAGATAGAGGCTACGGGAATCACCGAAAAAAGGTCCCATTTTCTAACTCCTGTGACCCCAGCTTTTAATTTAAGACTTAAATTGGTGAATTTTCTACCTGCTCATTTCACATACCCCACCATCACCCTCCTTTTCTTTCTTTCCAAAAAAGAAAACACTTGATACTCTTTTTTGTCGAAGTAAAGCTATTTGTAAGATTTCTGTTATGACCCTCACATGCTAATAGCTTTTTGGTGTTGTTTTACTGTCTAAAGCCCCCTGGTGGACCATAGGCTGTACAAAAGGGTGAGTTTAGCTGCCTGCTAGCCAGTTTATCTGTACCTTCCATTTTCAATATTTTGCTTTTTGCTTGCTTGCATGGGGCTGCAGCCTAGGTATGCCAGTAAGTTTCACCTCCATTTTGAATGAAATCGAGTAAAATAAAAACTAACCCCAATTACTAACACTGCTGTTTTGTATAACAGGAGAGCAGTCACAGACAGTAGATGTACAAATGCATGAGTGAGTAGAGGGAGGCACCTTCTGCAACCTACAGGGCATGCTGAGAATGTGGTGGACAAAGCCTTCAGTATTTAAAAAAAAGAATCCAAATAAGGCTGCATCGTAAGAAAATATTAGCCGAGGGTTTCTCCTGATTAAAATAATTTGCCACATGACATTGTCTCAAATGCTTTGTCCAAATGTGTAAAGCAAGACAAACTCACCAGGCGGTGGTCCTGGGCTTACAGGAAAAAAAAAAAAACAAATCTATGGCTTGTTTAGAATTACTGTTTCCTTGTTAGGCCACTCCTGTAGTTTCCTTTCCTAAATCTTTCCTTCTTTAGTGCTATGAGGTAAGTCAGTACACACAGCTGCCCTTTTCAGAACCAACCGAGGACATTCGGTATAGAATAGTGAGTGAACCAGACTCCCACCATTTAATGGTGATACTGAATAAAGAAAACGCAATGTAAAGGGTCTTAAATCTCTATATTCTGTAGTTAAGAGTGGATAGTCCAGTAGAATTTGTATTTTGTCCCTGAGATTTTAGAATATGACGCAAATTTCTACCCATATACAAGAGGCAACCACAACGCACCTGAAGTTAAAATATAAGATTTAGTGTCCGAAAACTTTTTTTAAAAAGCCAGCAATAGAGTTCACCAAACTCAGACTTGACTTTAAATTAATTCGACAACTTTTTCCTTATATATATAATGTTAAGATGAATTTAAAATATAACATTGGAGTTAATGGCTGTCGGCTGTATTTAACACCCCCCTCTTAACCTTACACTGAAAAGTTCATAATTCAAAAAAATCTTAAAACTTCTAATGTTTCTGAAATGTATCATTTCCCGTCTAACTAGACATATGTTGATGCTAATGTTTATTCGTTGTATTTTAAACCCAGAGGTTGGCAGACATTTTCTTGAAAGGTCACATAATAACTATCTTAGGCTTGGCGGGCTGTGTGGTCTGTCCCAACTATTCGTTTCTTCCATTGCCTTGTGAAAGCAGCCAGGGACAGTATGTAAAGCAATATTCGTGGCTGTGTGTTAATAAAACTTTATTTACACAAACAGGCATTGGACTGGATTTGGCCCACAGGCTGTCCTTTGCCATGTTGATGATAGGAAAATTGAGTGTTTAAAAGCTCTTCCTAAGTAATGACCTTCTCCTTATAAAAGATTGAAATCTTACATACTTAAAAATAAGAACGAGTCACTGAAGAAGAAATTTTGTTTTGAAAAATAAAAGCAGTTAGGGCAGTGCCTGTGGCTCAAAGGAGTAGGGCGCCAGCCCCATGTACTGGAGGTGGTGGGTTCAAACCCAGCCCTGGCCAAAAAATAAATAAATAAAATCAAAGAAAGCAGTTACAGTCATTTGTAAACTTCAGTAATTAATCCTCTTCAGACGCAGGCAAGTGTTCACAGTTCACATAGTCCAGCCTCCCACCTACTAGAGCTGGCTCAGAGATGTCTGTGTTTGAAATACAAGAGAAAAGGGATAAAAATCTCCATTTCTCTCTCTTTCCGTCTCACTTTCTGCATACGTAGATGATATTTCTTTCCATTTTAATTAACAAAAAAAAAAAAAAAACCTCCCAGAGAACAGATGCATGCCCTGGTATTCAATTTAACTAAAAGTCGTTGTATCTTGCATGTTATATGCAATTAATCCAGCCTGCCGCAAGGACCCGACATGATGTTAGCAGTGGTTGCTTTTGCATTTTTGAAGCTTGTTAGTTTCTGGTATGTTAACGATCATCTTTAAGAGTCCCTTTCCCACAGGTGCTTTCCAATGCCGGCCAGAATCCCTACCTTAATTTCCTTAGTGCTTGCTGCATTCTGTTCTGAACTCCTAAAACTCCCACTCATGCATGGAAGGTTGGAATCTCATGACACCCCTCACGCCTCACGCAGTTAAGAGACTTGGAGAGACAGGAGCTGATGAGCTTTCAGTTTTCCTCTATCGTGGGAATGTTCTTCTAACTGTGAATTTAGAGAAACAGCACACGCGCACACATCTTCTCTCCCTCTCTCTTCCGTCAGAGAAGTCACAGTGGCTCTCCCTCTACTAACATGCCCCACGTTGAAATTACTCTGGGGGGAAGAGCGTTTTCGGAAGGAGGATTTGTATTTCTGGAATTCGCGTCAAAGAAGATAATATACTTATTTTGTTCATTTGTAAAATACACCATATTTAAGACACTTAAGGTTTATGCAGCAAAAAATAATCATTGATAACATAAAGAATTGAACTTTATAGTACAGTGTTTGTAAAACCTTATTACCGATCCGGACTCCTGGGTTGATGGAGCCAGGGTGTCTACCAAGGGGAGGCCGTGTCACTGTTCAGAATTGAAGCACAGTGGCTAAGTCCATAGTACAGCAACCCGAAAGCACCACTCACGGGATGACGTTTTTTAGTCTTCGTTTGGAGAAGGCTAATAAAAGGCACCAAATAGTCTTCACTGAGTCCAGTTCATTTTCATTCAGCCTTTTCCTTCAGGCTTAGCCTGTGTTTTGTCCAATAGCTTAAAACCTTGATACTGTCAGGGATTTTTTTTTTTTTTTGTCTCGGACGCAATAACTGTATTTCGGAGAGAACTTTTGTTATACACCAAGAGATATTTAAATGAACAGTTTAAATTATTTCTCTTAGTTAATTTAGGTGTTATGCTGATTTCAGCAAATTTCAGGAGTACATGTAAGGTTTAAGAAACTTTTTTTTTTTTTTGAGACGGAGCCTCAAGCTATCCCCCAGGGTAGATTGCCATGGCATCACAGCTCATAGCAACCTCCAACTCCTGGGCTCAAGCGAGTCTCCTGCCTCCGCCTCCCAAGTAGCTGGGACCACAGGCGCCCGCCACAACGCCCAGCCATTTTTTGGGTGCAGCCAACATTGTTGTTTGGCGGGCCCGGGCTGGGGATTCGAACCCACCACCTCAGGTGTATGTGGCTGGAGCCTTAGCCAATTGAGCCACCTCATTTTTTCTATTTTTAGTGGAGACAGGGTCTTGCTTTTGCTCAGCTTAGTCTCAAACTCCTGAGCTCAAACAATCCACCCCCCTCAGCTTCCCAGAGTGCTGGGATTACAGATGTGAGCCACTGTGCTTAGCCAAAGGAAGTAATTTTTTTTTTTGAGACAGAGTCTCACTATGTTGTGTTTGGTACAGTGCTGTGGTGTCACAACTCACAGCAACCTCAGACTCTTGGGCTTAAGCAATTTTCTTGCCTCAGCAAGGTGCCTCCTGAGTAGCTGGGACTACAGGCGCTCATCACAAAGCCCGGCTATTTTTTTGGTTGTAGCTGTCTTTGTTGTTTAGCAGGCAAGACTCAAACTCGCGAGCCTCAGTGTAGGTGGATGGTGCCCTACTCACTGAGCTATGGGCGCTGAGCCCGGAAGTGATTTTTTTTTTTAATTTTTATTTTGCAGCTTTTGGCTGGGGCTGTTTGAACCAGCCACCTCTGTATGTGGGGCTGGTGCCCTACTCCTTTGAGCAACAGGCACCACCCCGGAAGTGATTTTTTTTTTTTGAGACAGAGCCTCAAGCTGTCCCCCTGGGTAGAGTGCCATGGCATCACAGGTCACAGGAACCTCCAACTCCTGGGCTTAAGCGAGTCTCCTGCCTCAGCCTCCAAAGTAGTTGGGACCACAGGCTCTTGCCACAACGCTTGGCTATTTTTTGGTTGCAGCTGTCATTGTTGTTTGGTGGGCCCGGGCTGGATTCGAACTCGCCACCTTAGGTGTATGTGGCTGGTGTCTTAGCCATTTGAGCCATAGGCGTGGAGCCACGGAAGTGATTTTTAATGAATGACTGAAGTAGGGGCTGGCTGGGGAATGAGAATGTCATTCTAGGACCAGAGAACAGCATGTCAACGGCATGGCACTGGGGGACACAGCTGGTAGCCTGGTATTATTAGAGCACACAGAATGACAAAAGGGATGGTGGGGCATGTGACAGAGGAATGGGACAGATGTGAAGTGTCATGTGAGTTGACAGTACACCTTGCATATGAAAATTGGTGTCTCAGCCTTTCTTCCTTGAGCATTTTTCCAAGATCAAGGAACCAACAGGAAAAAAAAAAGACTGCAGTAAGGGACTGACACGGTCTGGTGTACGTTTTATAGAGGTAATTCTGGCAGCAATGGTGTAGGAGGTTGGAGAGAATCACAGGAAGTAAGCCTATCACAGTACTGCAGGGGGGCAGGCATGAGATAGATGTCTGGGGTTTGAGCTTAGAAGTAGAGAGATCTTAGGGATGTCAGAAACGTGGCATTGGCTGGCACTCCAGGCACCAGGGCTGGTGGGTTCGAACCTGGCCCGGACATGCTAAAAAAAAAAAAAAAAGCCAGGTGTTGTGGTGGGTGCCTGTACTTCCAGCTACTAGGGAAGCTGAGGCAAGAGAATCACTTGAGCCCGTAAGTTTGAGGTTGCTGTGAGCTATGACGCCACCGCATTCTACTGAGGGCAACAAAGTGAGACTCTGTGTCAATAAAAACAAAAAAGAAAAAAATGAAAGATGGTATTGCTGAGACCCATTGACCAATGGGACTAGAGCGAGGAGAAAGGAAGCAGGACTATATGGGACTTCAGGGTTCCAATTTGGATGGTGTTGTTTTCCAAGAAAGGAACTCATAAGAGAAGAGTGAACTGAGGATAGTAAGTTCTCAGCTTCTGAGTCTGAGATGACTGAAAATGTCCAGCTGGTGTTTTCTGGCAGGAGAACTAAGAAATCCTCCACTTCTAGGCAGACTTAGGGGCCTGTGTCAGTGTGTAGGAGGCAGTAGGAACCATGACATCGGGCCTTTGATGATTCAGGAAGCATAAGTATACTGCAGGTAAGAAAACAAGGACAAAGGACAGAACTACTATTTCACAGCAAAGAAAGAGAAACTAGTAAAGAAGACAGCAGATGATCAGAAGGAGAGAAGAAAGATTTCAGATGCGAAAGAACAACAAGGATAGTTGTGTTTTTTTTGAGACAGAGTCTCACTATATCGCCCTTAGTAGAGTACTGTGCTGTCACAGCTCATAGCAACCTCAAACTTTTGGGCTCAAGCAATTCTCTTGCCTCAGCCTGCCAAGTAGCTGGGATGACAGGTACCTGCCACAATGTCTGGCTATTTTTTTGTTGCGGTTGCCATTTTTGTTTGGCTAGCCTGGACCAGCTTCGAACCCACCAGCCTGGGTGTATGTGGCCGGTGCTCTACCCACTGAGCTATGGGCACTGCCACCAAGGATAGTTTCAAGAGGAAGAGAGATTAGCAAGGTCAAATCCCATGTGAAAGGCAAGAATGACAAGGACCAGGGATGCCCACTGGGTCTGACAACCAGGCTACTTGTGATGCTGTATGAATGTGGAGGAGTGGTGTGGGCAGAAGCCTCACAGCAGCAGGCTGAAAGCTGTGCTGTGGGATCAGCAAGAATAGGTCATTCATTTCTTTTTAAGGCATAGATTCAGTGATGTAATCAACCATAACTTAAATCACCACTGCAAAGAGAATTTTAGATCTGAAAGCAGGCTTGAGCATCTTTTTGTACCAAGTACAATTTTTTGAAATGAAAATAGTCTTTCCATAAATAGTCCAATTTCCAGTCTGTTTAGACTTATTCAACCTTCCCTAAGTCATGGTGCTGCTGGGGACAGCAAGCGACAGAACAAGTTTTGGCTGAACAGAAGTGACTGTCTTACTTCCAGACGTGCCATGTAAGTATACCCCACCATTCTGACCTGATAGTTAACTGATGAAGGGTGAATGTGTACATATCCATCGTTCTTGGTGACAAACTTTAACTCAGCTGATTTTGGTTGCATTTTGACAGCTCCAGTACTGGTCTTCTGAAATTTTCCTTCTGGACTTTTCACCTAGACAAGTATTTGTAAAACAATAATGATAAAAATTAAATATATATATATATATTGTGTGTGTATATTTATTTATTTATTATAGGACGTGCCCCTTGGCACAAAACCAGTCTTGCTTTAATAGCTTTGATGTTTTCTTCCCTCTCTTAAACTTTCATTTTAAAAACAGTACAAGCACTTTTTTTTGTCAAGTACCACCCAGAAGAGTAGAGTCAATAGCTGTGGGAGACTAAGTATCACACCATAGTCACATAGGAAAGAGACAAAGTTGATATTTTAGTTCCATATTGATGAGGTACAAAGATCCACCTGGCAACACTGGACCGGAGATTTGAGTAACAATCCCAATGACAACATTTCAGATGAATTTTTTTCAAAACAAGTAAAGTAAAAAAAAAAATGGAATGAATAAATAGCTTCTTTCTTTTTTTTTTTTTTTTTAAAAAAAAAAAGAGGCTTAGCGCCTGTAGCACTGTCATTATAGCACTGGCCACTTACACCGAGGCTGGTGGGTTTGAACCTGGCCTGGGCCAGCTAAATAACAATGATAACTGCAACAAAAATAGCCAGGCGCTGTGGTGGGTGCCTATAGTCCCAGCTGCTTGGGAGGCTGAGGCAAGAGAATTGCTTAAGCCCAAGAGTTGGAGGTTGCTGTGAGCTGTGATGCCACAGCACTCTACCAAGGGTGACAAAGTGAGACTCTGTCTCAAAAAAAACCAAAAACCTTTTTTTTCTTTTTCTTTTCCTTTTAACTTCAGAATTATCAGCACAGAATAACAACGTATTTTATGTATACACACAAAAAAATTATACATATATTTTTTTTCCTGGGCATGGTGGCTCATGCCTGTAATCCCAGTGCTTTGGGGGGCCAAGGCAGTAGGATTGCTTGAGTCCAGGAGTTCAAGACAAGTCTGGGCAATATAGTGTGACCCAATCTCTACAAGAAAAACAAAAAATTTAGCCAGGAGTGGTGATGCATGCCTGTAGTCCTGGCTACTTGGGAGGCTTAGATGGGAGGATCAATTGAGCCCAGAAAACCGAGGCTACAATGAGCTATGATGGAGCCACTGCACCCTAAATAACCTTGGTGACAGAAAGAGAGCCTGTCTCAAACAAAACAAAACAAAACCAAAAACAAACAGTAAGTATATATCCAATTAATTAATTAATTTTTGTTTGTTTTAGCAGGTCCCAGGCCAGGATTGAACCCACCAGCCTGGGAGCATGTGGCTGGTGCCCTAACCACTGAGCTATGGGCACCCCTGTCTAATTTATTTATTTATTTATTTATTTGAGACGGAGCCTCAAGCTATCCTCCTGGGTAGAGTGCCATGGCATCACAGCTCATAGCAACCTCCAACTCCTGGGCTCAGGCGAGTCTCCTGCCTCCGCCTCCCAAGTAGCTGGGACCACAGGTGCCCACCACAACGCCCGGCCATTTTTTGGTTGCAGCCAACATTGTTGTTTGGTGGGCCCAGGCTGGGGATTTGAACCCACCACCTTAGGTGTACGTGGCTAGCGCCTTAGGCGATTGAGCCACAGGCGCTGAGCCATAATTTATTTTTTAAAGTACATTTGAAAAGCATACAACTGCTAAGCAGAAAATGAACCATAAATTAATCAATAGATTTTAACTGAGAATTTAACAAAAAAGTTCAGGCCTTGAAAAATGATTCAATACTCAACCAAATTCAAATTCTAAGTTTGAAATCTTCCCTTGTTAGGGCTGGACAATCACAGCTCAGGTCAAGACTAAGAGCACACTCAGGTAGGGCTGCCAGAACCCGGCCACAGGTGGTCCTATTGTAAAGCACTGATTTGTTCTCATCCAACTTTAGTCCAGAGTAGAGGCCAACGGAAACACTACTAGAATCAAATTTCCATCTACTATTATGTATAGAATGCTTCACAATGTGAAATTTATGTCTGTTTTAATATTTGGAATATGATAATATGTTATAGAATTGAAAATGTACCTAATGTTATACAATAAATGTGCTCCTGAACAATGAATCCGAACAGATGTGGAGAATTGTGGGATTGGAAACGTATAGGAAGTTTAAAAGGCTGGGGGTGTGTCTCCGCGCGTCTAAGGTGTGCACATCTTCACTTACATCCCTTGGTTACAAATGAAATAACAAAATGGGAGGACCGAGGTAAAATTTTTTTTTTTACCTGCACGACATTTGGATACAAAGCAGCACATAGCATTGCTGATATCAGTTTAGGGTTCTCAGCATTTGAGTTTGCCTATGAGAGAAATACATAGTGTTAGTCTTCTTCATCATTTTACCAAGTAATATGGCTACTTCTGTCTGTGTCCTGGAATTTACCATTATACATTTGATCATAAACAAAGCAAAAAGGATAATCTAATTTATATCTCTTTGCTAGAAAAAAATTATTTCTAAGTAAAAAATAAATTTGTTAGGCCACTGTCACATCCCTTTCCAAGGAGCCCACAATGATTCTTTTTCTACACCTCTGCAAAGCAGTTACAAAGCCAGTGTTCCCAAGCATAAGTGGAGAGAAAGATTTTGGTTCACGAGATGTTCAGAATCCCTAGGAAGTACTAACGGCACTGAGAACAGAGCGAGATCAAGTTCATCTTGAAGAAGTGCTCCATGTATAGTTATAAAAAAAGCTGTCCTTGGTTAGAAAAAAGCTGGCCTGATTTGAGAAAACATTCCTGGGAAGTCTATTCTAACTCTTACAAAGTTATTAAGAAGCAGTGTGAAAGTAACACAATAAGACCAATAGCAACAATGAACAGAAAACCCCTCTGTTCTTATGAGTGTTGGCTGAAAGCCAGTCAGGAATGCCACTAGCTCACTGCTCAGGGGACTGAGGTGAAGGAGAATCTATACTAGTGTTCTGGGTTAATGTTTTTATCAAAGAGAAACAGGAAGTAACTACACATCCTTTACCTCTTCTCCTGTGGCATCTAAGACACCGTCTCCTTCTTGGGCCCTTTTCTCAATTTCCCTTGCTCTGAGTCCCTCTTTCGCAAACCCTATATCTGACAACAGTTCGGTGAATTGTCGTTTGAGGCTGGCCATTTCCTGAAAAGAAGTGGAAAAGGCTTTAAGCAAGGGCATCAACTTGGAAGGAAAGTGTGAATCTTACAATAACGAGAGACGACAAAAACATGGATAGCGATGAGACTCGTATGGACTTAATCACACTGGCACGAAGATGCCTTGGCTGGTCATTTCCAAAAGAGTAGTATTCACTTACATAAATGGGCAGACAGAAATCGATTACATTTTCTAACACTTCCTGTGGATTTGGGGTATGCCTGACTTTTCCCAACATTCTTAGGCTAGCAAAAAATGTGGTTTCCTTTGACCACACCCTGACTCCAGATGCTGCAGTGCTGTCTAGCTTTTCCTCCCCCTCAGTGTCCCAGGGCTCACTAGGACCTACTCGCACTTCTCAAGTACTCAGCCTTCAGGGGTTAGTGTCATCTCTCAGCGGAATTCAGCAGAACCTTCCCCCTTTCTCCTACCTTGTGGTCTCACTGGTTCACACCTTTTCCTAGGAATAGGGACATTATTTAAGTGGTTTAGATATAGACATTCCTTTTGGTGGCTGAGCACAGTGTGAGGAAAAAAGCACAGATCTTCTTCTCCTGTGCCCAGGCTGCATGTCAGACAATAGAGGAGCTGACAACAATCCAAGAAACTGAACATCAAGCAACACTACCTTGTCTCTCAACAGAAATGTAGGTTTTTTTTGGAATGTCTCAAGTACACATGGATAACCTGACAAAATATATTAATAACTAGGAGTAAAATAGACCAGAGTTTCTATTTAATGAAGAAACATAATTGAAATATTAATAAAAATAATCCTATAATCTAAAACGGAGGGTTTTCTGTTTTGTTTATTTTGTGACAGGTCTCACTTTGTCCCTGGGGTTAAAGTGCAGTGGCATCATCACTCCTCACTAAAACCTCAAATTCCTGGGCCAAAGTGATCCTCCTATCACAGTCTTTTGAGTAGCTGAGACTATAGGCACCCACCACCATGCCATGCTGACTTTTCTTTTCTTTTCTTTTTTTTTTTTTTTTGAGACAGAATCTCATTATGTTACCATCCGTAGAATGCTGTGGTGTTACAGCTCACAGCAACCTCCAACTCTTGGGCTTAAGCGATTCTCTTACCTCAGTCTTCCAAATAGCTGGGACTACAGGTGCCCATCACAACGCACAGCTATTTTTATTTTTTGGTTGTTGTTGTCATTGTTGTTAGCAGACCTGAGCCAGGTTTGCACACACCAGCCCTGGCATATGTGGCTGGCACCCTAACCACTGGGCTATAGGCGCTGAGTCGATTTTTCTATTTTTTGTAGAGATGGAGTCTTGCTCTTGCTCAGGCTGGCCTTGAACTCTTGGCTTCAAAGAAATCCTCCTGCCTTGGCCAGTGCTAAGATTATAGGTATGAGCCACTGTCCATGGCCTAAGCTGGAGTTTAATAAAAAGAAGGAATGCTAATTTGATGGACATCATATATCACAGCAAAATGGATATGTATCATATAGAAAAATAATAAATTTAGCCAGGCACAGTGGCTTGCACCTGTAATCCTAGCACTCTTGGGAGGCCAAGGTGGGTGGATTGCCTAAGCTCACCTGTTCAAGACCAGCCTGAGCAAGAGTAAAACCATCTCTAAAAATAGCCAGGCGTTGTGGTTAGTGCCTGTAATTCCAGCTACTTAGGCGGCTGAGGCAAGAGAATCACTTGAGCCCAAGAATTTGAGATTGCTGTGAGCTATGATTCCATGGCACTCTACCAGGGGTGACACAGTGAGACTCTGTCTCTAAAAAAAAAAAAAAGAATAAATTGAAGTGTGGCACCTGTGGCTCAAAGGAGTAGGGCACTGGCCCCATATGCCGGAGGTGGTGGGTTCAAACCCAGCCCCGGCCAAAAATTGCAAAAATAAATAAATAAATTTAATAATAAATGTAATTTCAAAGAAATATCCTCATTTTACACTTAAAAATCTTATTTATGGCTCGGCGCCTGTGGCTCAAGTGGCTAAGGCGCCAGCCACATACACCCAAGGTGGCGGGTTCGAATCCAGCCCAGGCCCACCAAAACAACAATGACAGCTGCAACCAAAAAATAGTCGGGCATTGTGGCAGGCACCTGTGGTCCCAGCTACTTGGGAGGTGGAGGCAGGAGACTCACTTGAGCCTAGGAGTTGGATGTTGCTATGAGCTGTGATGCCCCGGCACTCTATCCAGGGAGATAGCTTGAGGCTCTGTCTCAAAAGAAAAATAAAATAAAATAAGATTTTTCCATAGAGACAGAGTCCTTGTCATCCTTGGTAGAGTGCTGTGGCATCATAGCTCACAGCAACCTGGGCTTAGGCGATTCTCTTGCCACAGCCTCCTGAGTAGCTGGGACTACAGGCGCCTGCCACAACACCCAGCTATTTTGTTGTTGTTGTTGCAGTTTAGCCGGGGCTGGGTTGAAACCCACCACCTTTGGTATATGGGGCTGGCGACTTACTCACTGAGCCACAGGTGCCACCCAATACTTAAAAATCTTAATGACTTGAGAAAATATTTAAACGGGACTGTACGTATAAACATCCCTTTTGATCAGCAGTTCCCTAATCCAGCTGTACATTAGAATCACTTGGTGAATCCAACTACAACAAGAAACAGGTGCCCAGTTCCTTCTCCTAGAATAATGTTCAGATTTAATTGATCTGGGGTAGAACCTGGGGATTTTTATTTAATTTTTTTAAGCATCTTTAGGTGAATCTAATACATAGTTGGATTGAAAATTAACTACTTCTTAAGTACCGAGAATGAAGCTACAGTCTTTCTATTCTCAAAATGTCTCCCTGTAGTACAGCAGAGGAGAATGAAGGCAAATATTGAGATGGTTTTTGAGGTCTTTTACTTCATCTTAAATAACCAAATTCACTCATTCATGCATTTATTCAGTGAATCTTTACTAAGTGCCAACTATGTGCTAAAAACTGTTCTAGGTACTAGGATACCATGCTGAAAAAAAGATAAGGTCTCTACTCTGATAGAGCTTATGAGACAGAGAGTAATAGATGTCAGATAGTGCTGAATACTAAGAACATTCATTTTGTGTTCCACTCCATCACATATCCATATTTAATACGAAAATAGAGTCCTTCCCCCTCCCTACCTCCAAAATCTTTGAGGGAAAGAAATGCTTTGCAAAGATATGCACCATCATTATTCTGGCTTTTCAGACCACTTTAAAAGGGGGCCCAAAACATTGTCGCTATAGAAAACACAAGCCCTGTTAACACAGAAGATAATACATCTTTCTCTTTGTTGTATACTTGTATTCTTCACTGACACAGTAGTTTCTAATGGATGTAAGAAAATTTTGTTTTTTGAGGCAAAGTCTCCCTCTGCTGCCCTGGGTAGAGTGCTGTAGTGTCATAGTTCACAGCAACCTCAAACTCCTGGGCTGAAGCAATCCTCTTGCTTCAGCCTCCCAAGCAGCTGAGACTACAGGTGCCTGCCACAATTCTCACTCTTGCTTAGGCTGGTCTCAAACTCCTGAGCTCAAGTGATCCTTCTATCTCAGTCTCTAAAAGTGCTGGGATTACAGACGCCTTGCCAAGAAAAATTAACAAAGAAAACCAGGTTCAGTATCAGCTCTTTGGTTTTTGGGGAGAGGGTAAGGAGAGTAAGGGGATTTGAGATGGTCACAGCCTCCTCTGATAATCTGATGAAAGCCATAATCCCTCTTTCAGAAATAATGCACATAAACACACATTTACGCATACAACTCTGCATACAATTTCAGGAGTTTATGGATACCAGTTAAGAATGCCTAGTATATTGGGCAGCGCCTGTGGCTTAGTGAGTAGGGCGGGAGCCCCATATATGGAGGGTGGTGGGTTCAAACTTGGCCCCGGCCAAACTGCAACAAAAAATAGCCAGGTGTTATGGTGGGCGCCTGTAGTCCCAGCTACTTGGGAGGCTGAGGCAAGACAAGTGCCTAAGCCCAAGAGTTGGAGGTTGCTGTGAGCTGTGATGCCATGCACTCTACTGAGGGTGATAAAATGAGACTCTGCCTCTAAAAAAAAAAAAAAAAATGCCTGGTATAATTATTGAAAAAAAATTGACTTTCAGTAAACAGTAATCTTTTTTTTCCCTTTTTTGCAGGAAAAGGGTTTGAACCTGCCACCTCCTGCATATGGGGCCGGCACCCTACTCCTTTGAGCCACAGGTGCTGCCCTCTTTTTTTTTTTTTGAGACAGTCTCACTATGTTGCTGGCATCACAGTTCACCAGCAACCTCCAATTCTTGGGCTTAAGTGATTCTCTTGCCTCAGCCTCCCAAGTAGCTGGGATTACAGGTGCCCTCCACGACACCTGGCTATTTTTTTGTTGCAGTTGTTTAGTTGGCCCAGGCTGTATTCAAACCTGCCACCCCCAGTGTATGTGGCTGGTGCTGTAACCACTGTGCTACAGGTGCTGAGCCAGTAATCTTTAGAGTACCTATATTCTACCCTAATCTCTATATAAGTAAACACTAATTCACCAAAGAGAGGAAAAGAGGTCAATTGAAAGGTTTAGCACAAAAGGCCTGATGCCATAGTTTAGGAGTCCACTTTACACAGTTGGTAAAGCCAAACAGATTCCAAAAATAACACATTTGATGTCAAGATAGGACCAGTAAGCTAAAGTTGCAACATCCTCTGGTAAGCTACTACATTAGAAAATGAGACAGACCAACAGCCACAGCAACAACTCACCTGCAGAACTCTTCCTGACAAGAAGTTTTGTCTGCAGTAATTATAACTTGCACGCACACCTTCTTTTGTACTTAGCTGCCATCCCTAAATGTGGGAGAAAACCAAACTGAACTTAGTCTTTCGTGCCAACTTTGGCAATAAAACCAAGCTGTTAGGTTGTAGACTTACTTACCCTATATGCTTGTAGAAGGGCTAGATAATCACTGTTTGCAAATGCAAATTCCAGCTTTTTCTGGTTAGCTTCCTCTTTTTTATCCCAGGGAGATACCTAGAGGAGGAAACCTGGATTTATAGGACACATTTTCTCTGAAGTTTCAAATAGCAGTTTCTGATTGCTGAAGCCAGATGCCCAGGGAAAGCATTTTGTGTGGAACAAAGTTTAATTAGTGGGTCAGCTGATTAAAGGTAATTATGATGGAAATTGGCAAGCAAACAATCTTATTTGTCCTGTAAGTCTGTCTGTCACCCAAAGTAAGCATAGGCCAAGTGGCAAGAGTCATCAAAAAACCACTCATTCTAACACAACAGCTAAAACCTATAATCCTGCTACATCTGTGGTGTCTTTATTTTACAGATCTTTTTTTTTTTTTTTTTGAGACAAAGTTTCCCTGTGTTGCCCTCGGTAGAGTGCCATGGTGTCATAGCTCACAGCAACCTCAAACTCTTGGGCTTAAGTGATTCTCTTGCCTCAGCCTCCCAAGTAGCTGGGACTACAGGTGCCCACTGCAAGGCCCGGTTATTTTTTCTTTTTTGTTGTTGTTGTCATTGTTGTTTAGCAAGCCTGGGCTGGGTTCAAACCCACCAGCCCTGGTGCGTGTGGCTGGTGCCCTAATCACTGAGCTACAGGTGCTGAGCCTATTTCACAGATTCTTGTTCATTTTTGATGTCTGAATCTCCTTGGTTTTTACCTGTAACTAATGTTTTCCTCCTATTTACTTATTTATATTTATTTGTTTATTTATTTTTGAGACAGTCTCATTTTATTGTCCTTGGTAGAGTAACCTGGCATCATAGCTCACAGCAACCTCAAACCCTTGGGTTCAAGCAATTCTCTTGCCTCAGCCTCCCGAGTAGGTGCAACACTTGACTATTTTAAGAGACAAGTCTTGCTCTGGCTGAGGCTGATCTCGAACTTGTGAGCTCCAGCAATCCACCCGCCTTGGCCTCCTAGAGTGCTAGGATTACAGGTGTGAGCCTCCCCTCCTATTGTTTTAAACAACGTTTATAGGTCCTCCTTTTCCTTATAAATTTGTAAAGTTGGCAGAGAAGTTATTTTTCACGCTCCAAACACTACTTCTTTAATCTAATGATGTTCTTCTGTTCTTAGCCCCTAAAGCAGCAATTTTCAACGGGTATGATGTGGCACACTGGTGTGCCCTGAGAGGATCTTAGGTGTGCCTTGAAAAAAGTTTTTTTTGGCTCAGTGCCTGTAGCTCAGTGGCTAGAGCGCTGGCCACATACATGGGAGTTGGCAGGTTGGAACACAGCTTGGACCTGCCAAACAACGACAACTACAACCAAAAAGTAGTTGGGCGTTGTGGCAGGTGCCTGTAGTACAAACTACTTGGGAGGCTGAAAAAAAAAAGAAAATTTTTGTTTTATTTTGTTTTTTTTGGCCAGGGCTGGGTTTGAACCCTCCACCTCCAGCATATGGGGCCAGCACCCTACTCCTTTGAGCCACAGGCGCTGCCTGTTGTTATGAGACAGAGTTTCACTTTGTTGCCCTCTGTAGAATGCTGTAATGTCATAGCTCACAGCAACTTCAAACTCTTGGGCTTAAGTGATTCTCTTGTCTTAGCCTCTCAGGTAACTGGGATTAGAGGCACCCACCACAACGCCCAACTATTTTTTCTTGTTGTTGTTGTCGTTTAGCAGGCTCAGGCTGGGTTTGAACCCACTAGTCCCAGTGTGTGTGGCTGGTGCCCTAACCACTGAGTTATGGGTGCCCAGCCTGCCTTGAAAAATTTTAAAGATCATTAATTAAGACCAGGTGTGGTAGCTTAGGTCTGTAATACTAGCACTGTGGGAGGTCAAGGCAGGTGGATCACCTGAGC
Source organism: Galagoides demidoff (assembly GCA_963574575.1). NCBI lineage: Eukaryota > Metazoa > Chordata > Mammalia > Primates > Galagidae > Galagoides > Galagoides demidoff. The sequence goes on along the minus strand of CAUYQV010157158.1, from coordinate 3,445 downwards.
ACAGTTTGAGACTAACCTGAGCAAGAGCAAGACACCCCCCCCCCCAATGAAAAATAGAAAAACTAGCCTGGTAGTGTGGCAGGTGCCTATAGTTCTAGCTACTCAGAATGCTAAGGCTAGAGGACCTCCTGAGCCCAAGAGTTTGAAGTTGCTGTGAACTAGGATGTCATTGCATCCTATCCAGGGCAACAGAGTAAGACTCTGTCTCAAAATACAAAACAAAAAGAAAAACAAAACCATTACTTAGGGACAGCACCTGTGACTCAGTGGGTAGGGCACTGACCCCATATACCAAGGATGGCAGATTTGAGCCTGGCCCCAGCCAAACTGCAACAAAAAAATAGCCAGGAGTTGAGGTGGGCACCTGTAGTCCCAGCTACTCGGGAGGCTGAGGCAAGAGAATCACCTAAGCCCAGGAGTTGGAGGTTGCTGTGAGCTGTGATGATACAGCACTCTACGGAGGATGATAAAGTGAAACTCTGTCTCTAAAAAATAATAATAAAATAAATAAATTACTTAAATTATTTTCAAGTTCAAAGCACGGTTAAGTATATACTCTTTTTTTTTTTGATCAACACAATATGCCACAAAAGTTTAACTACAGGTTCAAGTGAGCCATGAGATAAAAAAATCTTGAACAATTCTGCTCTAAAGACAGCCTATAAGTTGTAGTAGTTCCTCACAGCCAGCCACACCAGGGCCTTCATTGTGACACCACTGACAATCACTAGAAACCAATTACAGTGCTACCCCTCTAATAAATCACTTCAGAGCTAATACAACAGCAACAAAATTTTAGTTTCCGCTTGAAAGTAAAATTCCTCCCTTTTTTTTTTTTAATGAGACAAGATTCTCATTATGTCGCCCTTGGTAGAGTGTAGAGTGCTATAAAGTCACAGCTTGCAGCAACCTCAAACACTTGGGCTTAATCAATTCTCATCCTCTCAAAGAGCTGGGATTACAGGCGCCTGCCACAACGCTCAGCTATTTGTTGTTGTTGTAGTTGTCGTTGTTTAGCAGGACCAGGTTGGGTTCGAACCCTCCAGCCCTGTGTATGTGGCCAGCTCCCTAACCACTGAGCTATGGGCACCAAGTCAAATTCCTCTCTTTTTAAGAAGGCCAGTTGGAAAAGGATTATATGCAGGAGATTAATATTATACACACGTATTTATAGAGCCAAGCAAAGGACAGGGTCTCAGATTTGGCCAAGGATGACATCATCATTTTTAATGAGCCTTTTCTGTACTCTGAGATTTATTTAGATGGTTTGAGAAAAGGCAATGGAGGTCCTGTTCACAATGCTGATAATGACTGTGTAGCCTGAGCAACTTACATCACCCTTCTGGTCTTTGTTTTTATCATTTATTCCCTATCTATTCAAGATAAGGCATGGTAAAAATAAAGGCAGACTGACATTCCATCCAATAGTAGAATATTCATTCTTCTGAAGTTTACATGGAACACCCTCCAGGATAGGAATTGGGCATAAAACAAAATTGTTTTTTTTTTTTTTTTTGAGACAGAGTCTTTGTTACCCTGGAGAGAGAGTGCTGTGGCATCATAGCAGCAACCTCACACTCTTGGGTTTAAGCAATCCTCTTACCTCTACCTCCCAAGTAGCTGGAACTACAGGCACCCACCCCAACGCCTGGCTATTTTCTTGTTGTAGTTGTCACTGTTGTTTGGCAGGCCCAGGCCGGGTTCAAACACACCAGCCCCTGTGTATGTGGCTGGCCCCCTAACCGCTGAGCTACAGGCACTGAGCCAGTTTTTCTATTTTTTAAGTAGAGATGGGGTGTCACTCTTGCTTAGGCTGGTCTTAAACTCCTGAGCTTAAGGTATCCGTCCTCCTTGGCCTCCTAGAATGCTAGGATTACAAACATGAGCCACTGCAGTCAGGACAAAGTTTTTTTTTTTTTTTTTTTTAAGAGACAGAATCTTACTTTGTGGCCCTCGGTAGAGTGCTGTGGTGTCAGACAGCTCACAACAACGTTCAGTTCATGGGCTCAGGCGATTCTCTTGCCTCAGCCTCCAGAGTAGCTGGGACTACAGGCGCCCACCACAATGCCCGGCTATTTTTTGTTGCAGTTTGGCCGGGTTGGGGTTTGAACTCGCCACCCTCAGTATATGGGGCCGGCGCCCTACTCACGAGCCATAGGTACAACCCAGGACAAAGTTTTAAAGAATTAAAATAATATGGGTGGTGCCTGTGGCTCAGTGAGTAGGGCGACAGTCCCATATACTGAGGGTGGAGGGTTCAAACTCGGCCCCGGCCAAACTGCAACAAAAAATAGCTGAGCCTTGAGGCAGGCACCTCCCAGATACTCGGGAGGCTGAGGCAAGAGAATCACCTGAGCCCAGGAACCGGAGGTTGCTGTGAGCTGTGACACCATAGCACTCTATTGAGTGTGACAAAGTGAGACTCTGTCTCTGAAAAAAAAAAAAGAATTGAAATAATACAAAGTATGTTTTCTGACCATAATAGACAAAGGTTAGAAATCAATAACAGCTACAAAGAATTGGAATTCAAAAATACGTTGAAGTTAAGCAATACATGCCTAAGTAACTAAGTGGTTATGGAAGAAATAAAAAAGGAAATTGGGGGGTGCCTGTGGCTCAAAGGAGTAGGGTGCCAGCCCCATATACTGGAGGTGGCGGGTTCAAACGCAGCCCGGGCCAAAAAAGAAAATAAAAAAATACTTCAAGATGAATGAAAATGAAAACACAACATACTTACACAATGCAGCTAAAATAGTCCTTATGGGAAAATTGATAGCTATAAATGCTTATATTCAAAAAGAAGAAAGCTCTCAAAACAATAACCTAGCCTTCTACCTTAAGATATTAGAAAGAGAAGAGCAAACTAAACCTAAAGCAAGCAGAAGGCTGGCCAGTGGGTGTAACTCCAGGGATCTGGGAGGCCAACACAGGAGGATCACTTGAAGCTAGGAGTTTGAGACAAGCCTGGGCAATAGCAAGACCCTTTCTCTAGATATCTTTTTAAAAAATTAGCTGAATATAGTGGCTCATGCCTGTAGCCCCAGCTACTCCAGAGGCTGAGGCAGGAGGATCATTTGAGCCCAGGAGTGCAAGGCTGCCCTGAGCTATGATGGTACCACCATACTTACTCCTATGCAACAGACAACAGAGCAAAAACCTGTCTCTTCAACAAACAAATAAATAAAAAACTCCCAAATATCAAAACACAAAGCAAGCAGAAAGAAGGAAATAAGTAAGAGCAGACATTAATAAAACAGAGAATAGAAAGACTGTTAAGAAAAATCAATGAGGGCGGCGCCTGTGGCTCAAGGAGTAGGGCGCCAGCCCCATATGCTGGAGGTGGAGGGTTCAAACCCAGACCTGGCCAAAAACTGCAAAAAAAAAAAAAAAAAAAAAAAAAAAGAAAGAAATAAAAAAAGAAAAATAAAAGAAAACCAGTTATTTT
>CAUYQV010157155.1:0-18345 GCA_963574575.1 Galagoides demidoff | reverse complement strand
TGAGAAAATGACATGAAGGCTGTGTTGATCAGTTTGATGGAAGTATTTCGGATTGCATGCGAAAACCCCACACTGTACCCCAGAAGTGCATTAATGTACATAGTTACCATTCAATAAAATTAAAAAAAAAAAAAAGATAATCTTTACCCTTTTCTCATGAGGATATGCATAACTGAACAGCTGTATGATCCAATGTGATTTCTTCTACCATATACCTAATAGGAACATAGTGTTGAAGGGAACAGAAGAGAAAATTATGTTAATATTAGGGTAGATAGAATTAATGAAAAGTTTTACGTGATAAATCAGTGTTTCCCAAATGTTGTTCCCAAACCCATGCCAATCCATAATGGAGTCTTCACTGGTTTGGGTAAAATAAGAAAAATAACGAATACACTTTTATAAAATTATTTTAATCTGAGGAATTGCCAATTTTGAGATTCCGTCTTTTCTGTTTCTGTGCTATTAAAAATTCCTTTTCTTTCATGAAGTAAAGGGAAAGTAAATGATGGTAAACAAAAAGAATTCTTTCTTGACACAATAAAAAACTGGCAACCCTATATTATAACTTAAGATTAAAAATAATTACAGATCTATGAAATCTTGGAAACTACATAGTAGATATTCAAGGTGGGCCTTTCCTTAGGTTTATCTGTTTTCCAAATCCTGGCAACTATTAGAGATTCATAAACACATGGCCTAGTTTTTAAAAAGGTAAGACAATTTGAATGTATAATTAGGTTTAATATGTGTCAGGTATCCTCATGGACTATACATTCTTAAGAGGCAAAGTCATTATTTGGCAAGCATTCCTTTTCTTATCCTGTTCGTGAACTAATGGTGGTCAACCATGCTTTATGGTAAGATTAACTCTAGTTCATCATCCGAGAAAGAAAATTTTCCAGCATGGACTATTATCTGGCTCTTTGAGGTATATTGATATTTTTTCAATAAATAGGTTTGTTCATGCTTCCATCATAATTGTAAAGAACTCCATATTCATTTACCTCATTAATAAGGAATTGCTGAACTAGATGGGCTTTTCTGAGACCTAGCACTCGTCTGAAAAGCCAAATATTTTCCTCACTGTGATCTGCATTCACGGCAGAACTCTGGAGTTGTGACCTGCTGGTTATGATCTAGGACTCTGTTATATGCATGTAGCAAATGTCCAAAGCAACAAGGCCAGGCCCCACAGGATTACTGCTTGTGGTTCCTGGGCATGTACAGTGCAGAACATGGTTTAAGGTCAATAAACACATCTGAATGAAATCATTTTACTCTGTCTAGCTTGGTACCAAAATGCCAACTCTTACCCAATCACAAGTCAAAATGCTTTAAAACAACGTGAGCATGTTCAGAGATATGCAAAACATATTAACTGTTTTTATACGAGTGCACATAGGTAATCAGTGCAAATCTCAGACCCATTACTTCCTCAATACTGACTTTATCTCTGTTTCTAGACAGCAAACAGTAGCACACAGTTGGCCTTGTTTTGGGTTTTTTTGCTCTTCAAATAAAAACCACAGCATAACTAGATAGTTTTCCAATGGTTACAATTTAAGTTGAACTAGTCTATTTTCACTGTGTTTCATGATTTGCCTAAAATTTAGAATTGCAGAATATAAGAGGGTATGGAATTTAAAGATAGGTTATAACAGTTTAAGTTTCAAGGTACACTTTTTTTATCCCATTATGGCATTTGGGGACATTTTAGAAGCCAAGTAATCTTTTCCCTTCATTTTGAGGTTGAGGAAAGTGAGGCTGAGAGCTGTTATGTGGCTTTTTCAATACTGCACAGGCAGCCAGGCACAGTGGCTCACACCTGTAATCCTAGCACTCTGGGAGATTGATGTGGGCAGATTGCTTGCGCTCAGGAGTTCAAGATCAGCCTGAGCAAGAGCAGGACCCTGTCTCAACTAAAAATAGAAAAATGAACTGGGTGTTGTGGCACACGCCTGTAGTCCTGTGTACTTGGGAGGCTGAGGCAAGAGGATTCATTGAGCCAAAGAGTTTGAGGTTGCTCTGAGTTATGATGCCATAGCACTCTACCACCGAGGGTGATACAGTGAGACTGTCTCAAAAAAGAAAAGACCGTACAGCCAAGTCTAGATGAGAGGATCCTAATTAGGTGTCCTCAAACTATAGCCCGCAGGCTACATGCAGCCCACCTAGGACATTTATCCGGTCCTCCGGGTGTTTTTGCTGCCACTGCCTGTCCTGCTTAGCAGCTGACTCATCCTGGGGCCCGCAGTCTGGCCCTCCAGTGATCTGAGGGACAATGAACTGGCCCCCTGTTTAAAAAGTTTGAGGACCCTTGATCTTAATAGTAGTTGAATTGTTTTAGTATTATTCGTTTAGTTATTTGTTGGATGCTTTCATTAAATAATCATTTGCAAACAAAAAATATTTTCCTAGTACAAATATCTAGACAAAATGAAATGAAAGTGCATTTCATTATCACTTATGGGCTGTTTCAAAAGGCTAGAGTTGAAACTGCCAAAGACTAAAGTATTAAATGACATTAAGAAACTCTTATTGAGTACATGGGTTGGGAGTCAACAGGGCTAGATGGACAGGCCTGGGGGTAAGGAAAGCCCTATTTCTTTTATTTGCTTCAGTAACTAGGCTAGAGCAATGGACAAGTTCTGTACATTGGCTCAAAGGTGATTTGAATTTGAGATACTGAGAGTTACGATGATTCATAGACGATGCTATGGAAAAACAGTAGAAAAAATATAATTCATCAGCAGTCCCTAAATTCTCTGAATTATATTATCTTTCAATATTATTACTCTATTTTAAGATATTATATTTTTTTTGGCTCAGCGCCTGTGGCTCAATCAGCTAAGGTGCCAGCCACGTACACCTAAGGTGGCGGGTTCGAATCCCCAGCCCGGGCCCGCCAAACAGCAATGATGGCTGCAACCAAAAAATGGCCAGGCGTTGTGGCGGACGCCTGTGGTCCCAGCTACTTGGGAGGCAGAGGCAGGAGACTGGCTTGAACCCAGGAGTTGGAGGTTGCTATGAGCTGTGATGCCATAGCACTCTACCCAGGGGGATAGCTTGAGGCTCCGTCTCAAAAAAAAAAAAAAAAAAAAAAAGATATTATATTTTTTAAATTCTATTTGTGACTAGAATTAATTGCTTGAAGATAGCTTGTTTGTCTTAGTTATAGTTAAATTTTTTTCTAATAGCAGGAAATAAGTCAAATTATTGCTCTTTTTGTGTAATTTTAAAGGAGGGAGATTATATGTCTCTTAGAACCATATTATCATATTAAAGTTTCTGAGATGTACTGTTTAATCGTATTTAACCCAGAGTTGTTTTCCACATATTGGATGGGTCTGGAGTCCTGCCTACCCCTACCTTTTTAAAGAAACCTGTTAGCTATTTGCCCACTTTTGAAAATGCTTCAACTAATGTTGAAGGCTGAGATTCTCAGAATTGAGAGGAGAGTATTTATAGTCTATTCTGTTTTCCATTTAGTATCTCTACTCTAGACTCCCAGAAATGGAAATCTAGAAATGGACATTAATATATAAACTGAAGCTTGATACGGTGATAACAATAAAAATAAAAAGTGAAAGTTGTACTAGTAAGGAAAGAGATGTATCCCATAGATATGGAAATGACTGTGGAAAGAGGCATGGTGCCAGGCACAGGGAGGAAGTGGGGAGAGAGTGGAGAATCCCTGAGAAATGAAACTAGCACTCATGCCAAAGTGACTTAGCCTTTATTTTTCTTTAAAGACAAATTTAACATTTATTTTAAATTGGTTTGATTTGCAAAGTAGAAATCTTCACTGAGATACATACAATAATTTTAACAGTCTATGAAAGGCATGTCTTGGGGCAAGCATTTATCATCAAGGTCAAGAAGAGAAGGAGGTGGATTACATAAATGATTGTAAGTCACGATGAAAGGTTCTCCTACATGACATCTCACAGGATGAGAGAAGGGTTTTGACACTGCTTGAAAGAAAAGTACTTTTGATTGTGGTATTGAGACACATCATCCCATCGCCTTCTCCTCCTCAAGGACAGCTGGGCTGATAGTCAGACACTGGCTTTTAGAAGAAGCCAGTGAAAATTCTGGGCTTATCTAGAGCCCATCTCTCCATCTCTCTAAGCCTCACTTTTCTTGTTTGTCCAATGTGGGAGAGGTTGGACAAGATGATCTGTAAGTTCTCATATCTGTTTTCTTATCTGTGACTTTATCCTTTAGATCAAGTGCTGTCCTGTAGAAATATAATGTAAACCATGTTTATCAGTTCCAATTTTTGAATGGCCGCATTAGAAAAAAGTGAAAACACAATTTATTCTATTAAGATATTTTATTTAACATAATTAATTCAAAATATTAACATAGCAACTAATCAATTAAAATAATAGTGAGGCGCTTTACATTCTGTTTTTAGTACCAAGTCTTTGAAATTGGTATGTATTTTACATCGACAACACTTTTCAATTTAGAGTAGCCGTAGTTCAGGTGCTAAATTGCCACTTGTAGCCAGTGGCTAATATATTTGGCAGCATAACTTTAGACCCAGAGAATTAGAAAGTCAAATTTTCATCCCTATTAGATACCCTAGACAAACCATACTATTAGTTTATGATGTTCAACTAGATGTCCACTTACTTTCATTATCTTCAAGCAGGTTCTCATTAAATGATTCTTTATTAGTTTTTTTCTACCTTTTCTGGGCTTATCACTACAGAACAGTTTTCTTCAAATGCAAACCTGTCAGCTGTGCCAGCCTGTCAGTGGGAGATTTGTTACTTATCCTTGCTAAGAATGACAAGCATAACTGAATTTGCTCACATCCCAATTTAGCATCTGAACTCACCCTATGTAGCTAGGGAAAGTATGTAAGTCCATGAACCAACTAACTAAAAATTTATTGTTTTATGGCTTGTATTATTCCAACTAATTATGGTGGTGAATTTGAAAAACTGGAGCCTTTGACTTTATGTACATATTCTGCACACCTAGTTATGTTGTGTATAGATGGTACCTTTACTTGAGTTTGTAGTTGCAGGTGTTCGTAATTTATGCACACTTAGAAATTAGGACTTCTAAACTAATATGTTCAAACTTCCATCAGAGCTAAAGCCTGTTATTATTAATACTATATATTTTTCTATAGTCTTATAAAATAGTCATACTTTGGAATAATGATAGTCCCTTCTTAGAAGAAGAAATATCTAGTTACTAACCTAACATTCCTTAGAAAGATTTCACTATTTATTTCCACGTTTAGAATAGAGTAATGCCTAAAATGTGTTTGGGGTGCAATACTTCTAGGTCTTAAAAACAGCCTCTTCTAAGGAAAAATGAGTATCGGGTTACTAACCCAATAAAATCTGAGATGCTTTTGCTGTACATGTATATATGTTCAGATACATATGGTTTAGTGTAAAGTACCCCCTAAAATGTGTTTTGAGTGTCACATTGGAGAGGGAAAATATGTGCAGGTGACCAAAACGCTCTGATTTTAGTAGCACAAAAGTAAATCAGACCTAAAATATCATCAGAGGTGTGTGTATATGAGAGAGACCGTTTTGGAACAGTCTGTGCCCTGCATTTCAGAGCAGACATGGTAAATCATCGTAAGCTGAGGACCACCACTGTGTTTGTGGAGGAAAAACCCAGGCTTTCTTTGCTGGATAATAAATGATTGCCAGGCTGGAAAGGCTTCAGACATTTCAGACCAGCCAAAGACAAACTATCTGTAAGTCTAGTCTTCTTAATTCACCTGTACACATCCCACATTATTACTCAGGTGCTAAGCAGAAGTGCTTTTTGTCTTTGAGGCTGAAAGACCCTTTAGTTTAAATTATGAACCTTCTCTGGTTTTCTTTCAGAAAGTAAAATAAATGCTGTAGTGGTTACTAGTTGTAAAAAGTTGTTAAAATACACAGTTCTGCCCCATTTCCAGTGAAATGCTGTGACTTAAGAATGCCTGTTTATTGTTACTTGGTGTGCAGCTGAACTATGCAGGTAGATGTAATTGGATTCTCTTTCTCATTCCTTTATGCATTTCATTATCACTTATGGGCTGTTTCAAAAGGCTAGAGTTGAAACTGCCAGAGACTAAAGTATTAAATGACATTAAGAAACTCTTATTGAGCACATGGGTTGGGAGTCAACAGGGCTAGAAAATATGGAATAAAGTAAGCTCTTAGTATTTAAAAAAAAATTATTACTAAATATAAATAGTTTCCAAAATGGGACTGCTACAAGGTAGACTGAGAAAAATGTTATTTTATGCCAAATAAACACATCTAAAATACTAAAGCATGGTTTGAGCAAAGATGGGTTTGTGTTAGTAACTAATTTCCATGATCTATCAAGTCAGATTTCATGGTCAGGCCGTAACATGCCGACAGCCTGGAGGAGTTATTAAGATTATGGGGTGGCCATCTTTCACTGGACTGCTAGGCTGGACAGTTGTTGAGCAAAACCAACTCTTAGTTGGCTTTTAATTAATTGGACAGCTGAGAATTGTGACGACACATTTGAAGAAACGATTTATGGAAGAAACATTTTACCTGTGTAGAATTTAGCAGACCTTTTTCTTAACTAATTATACCAGGCAGATGGATGTATGTATAAAATATAAGTTTAAAGGGGCACATGTTAATGTCATTGAAAGATTTAAAAACACAAACACTAAATTTTTGTTGGAATTACTATTGCTGTTATGTACCTATGAGTTACATATTGATTGGTATTAATGGTATACTCAATTAAACTTCATTAAATTTAAAATAACTACATACCTATTGTTTTTGAGATCCTTGATACTTTAAAGCTTTCAACACTGTGTTTTAATAGTTAACTATTTACTATATTAGTACAATGTGGAGACAAAAAGTAAATTTGCAGTTGCAAACTTGTGTCGTGTGTTGTTTAATATTTATAAGTAATTGATAACATCACTCTGCTAATATTTTTCTATTACCAACGTTCATTCACATATTCACCAATTTATCTGATTTTTTTATGCTAATAGAAGCTTGTCTCTCTTTTGTTTCATAGGTACCTCAGGGCCAGTGATTATATTGCTAACTTGCTTGTATTCATATATTCAAACTCCTATTTTAGATTTTGTATAGTGAAAGTTTTTTCAGTTTTTTCCTTCATTGAATAATATTGTGAGGTTTTATTATGGCAAAATATACATAACTTAAAATTTGCCAACTTAGCCATTTTAAAATGTAGAGTTTGGGGGTCTTCAGTACATTCATGTTGTTGCACAACCATCACTACTGTCCATCTCCAGAATTCTTTTCTAAAACTAAAATTCTGTACCCATGAAGCATTAACTCCCCATTGTCGCCTCCCACAACCCCTGACAGCCACCATTCTATTTTCTGTCTCCATGAATTTAACTATTCTAGATCCATACTTCATGTAATTTGTCCTCTTCGGACAGGCTTGTTTCTTTTATTGTAATGTCCTGAAGGTCTACCCATGTTGAAACATGTGTCAAACGTCCTTCCTTTTTATTAAATCATAGCTGTGTACATTAATGCAATCATGGGATACAATGTACTGGTTTTATATACAATTTGAAAATATTTTAATCAAAGTGGTTAACATAGCCTTCATGGCATTCTCTTAGTTATTGTGTTAAGACATTTATGTTCTACATTTAGTAAATTTCACATGTACCCTTGTAAGATGCACCGTAGGTGTGGTCCCACCGATTACCCACCCTCCACCCATTCTCCCCTCTTTCCTCCCCTCCCTGTCCTTCCTTTTTAAGGCTGAGTCTTAGTCCTTTGTAGATGTATAGACCACATTTTGTTCATCTATTCATCTGTCAGTGGACTCTAGGGTCCTTCTACCTCTTGTGAATAGTGCTGCCGTGCACACGAGTGTGCAAATATCTCTTCAGGTCTGTGCTTTCGGTCCTTCTGGGTACATGCCCAGAAGTGGATTTTCTGGTTCATCTGGTTAATTTAAAAAAAAAAAAAGGGGGGGCTAAAAAATGGGATCTTTCACTTGAGCTCATGATATGAACTTGCATTTGTATCTCCATTTCTTCATTTTGGTGTCTCAGTTTCTTCATTAAATGGAAACTTTTCTCATTCTGTAGTTTTGTAAAGGTTATGAGAGGGTTTGGTGAAACACTGCATAACAACCTCTTTTTATATTCATAGGTAATCCCAAAGAGCTAAAAATAATAATCTGGGTTAGGGAAGTGAAGATTTTTGTTTAATTTGGGTCTGGGTTTTTGGCTGTCCTGAGACGATCAACTGGTCAGGGTGCTTCTAGAGCAATGGAGAAACAAACATTATTTTGCATGTTCTTAGTACTTACACCAGAGGGATTATGAAAAGGACAAAATAATGATAAAACATGATTTTTCAGTTTGATAATGATTTCAGTTTGAAACTTAGAATTGGCTCACACAACACAAATGAATTTTTTTTATTTCTTATAGTAAATTATGTACATTAATGCAATCATGGGGTACAGTATGCTATTTTCATATACATTTTGAAATACTCTCATCAAACTGGTTAACATAACCTTCATGTCATTTTCTTAGTTATTGGTTAAGACATTCATACTCTGCTTTTAGAAAGATTCACTTGTACCCTTGTAAGATAAATCAAAGAGGTGACCCCACCAATCACCCTCCCTCCCCCACCCCCTTCCCATATTCTAAGGCTATAATTAGGTTATGACATTCCTATAAAAGCTATGAATTAGTTTCAAAATAGGGCTGTGTACATTGGATATTTTGTATCAGAATGTTTATAGCAGCCCAATTCATAATTGCTAGGTCATGGAAGAAGCCTAAATGCCCATCAACCCACGAGTGGATCAATAAATTGTGGTATATGTACACCATGGAATACTATACAGCCCTAAAGAAAGATGGAGACTTTACCTCCTTCATGTTTATGTGGATGGAATTAGAGAATTGACGAACTCTTATTTTGAACATTATAGTGGTAAGATCTGACACATCTAGGTAATTTCTAGTCACTCATATTACTTATGATGGTCATGTCTCCATAACTCAAAACCCCATCTTGTTTAGCATGGATCCCTCCTAAGACATGGAAACTGACTTCACGTCAGAATAATTACATGGGGTATAGTTGAGTACAGATTGACAACAACCCAACAGTATCAATGAACTGTAATTTCCCCAGAATTATTTCCTGTTGTATTGTTCAAGTAATTTCTATTGGCTTCAGTAGTTCATTGACATTTAGTCACATAAACCATATGAAAAATTAAAAGCATATGAGCCATAAACTCTCTAGTCTACAAAAGGTTACTTTTCGCTATTAGCAATTAAAACCAGAACTATTTTTATCACAACCTATATTAATACATTTTGCTTAAAATTGATTTTTATTGTTCTTCTTCCTCTGGGAAACCCCAAAGTATCTCAATTACTAATCCTATTAAATCCACGATTAAATCCACAATCCATCAGTAATGCTCCAATTTTGCTCTGTGCTAAAGATCAAGCAATGGCATGGTATGCAGCCACCAATACATAACATGGTCCCCGCACGCTCCTGGATTAGGGGGTGACTGTGACTCACACAATTTTCAGTTTTTCCAACCAGGGGTTCTTGAATTTGACATGAGAAACATCTACAGTATTTGAGCCTTCTCCCCAGGCTAATGAAATCAGAATCTCTGAGGATGAGGCTTGGATACTAGTTGTGGTGGTTTTTCTTGTTGTTTTTTATTTCCTATGTATTTCCTACTGCTCTATTTGATTTCAAGGTCGATGTTCAATGCTAATCTCTTTGAACAAGAAATCTTTCTCTCAGCTTAATTAGTAATATCATATGGCTTGGCTTAAAACCAGAGAAGTACATTCCCATTGCTTCTAAATCAGGGTATAGCATATTAATCATAAAAAAGTGATGTTAATTCAGTTTTATTAATCAAGTCCTTTGACAAAAGTGTCACTTCAATATCTAGCTATTATTTGAGAATCCTTCATCCTCATATTCCTTCAAATTCAAGTTAACTTTTGCTGTAGAATTAGGCCAGAGTACAGAAAAAATATATTTAATATAACTTTTCATCAGATAGCCTAAAGATCTTCTCTGCATTCCTAGTGGGAAAAACAAATAGATTGGCAAATTCCTGAGCTTAAAAATAATAATTGAACAACCGGGTCTTTTTACTTACATTTTCCACCGATTTTCAGGTAAACTCTGTCATGTCTAATGACATTCTGACACCTGAGAACCCGTGATATCTGCCCAAACTCAGATTCACTAAGCCAATTCCTAGCAAGGGCACAGGAGAGGGTTCTGCGCTCCGTCTCCAATTTTATATTAGCAGAAATACGTCCCTTCAGCTTATGGTTTTACATTAAGACAAAATTGCTTTTCACATGATCACATTTTTCTGTGTAATCTTCACCTTGTTCCAACTGTTAGCTTTTTATTGATGCAGTGTTATAAGCAAATAAGATCTATTATTTGTACATAATTGATCTGGAATGCAGTGCGTGGAGACTCCAACACCAGAAACTAGTTTTGAGACTGGGTATGTCTGTCAGCTTAGGTGTGTGTTTTTACCTCTCTGTTTCTCTGCCTTGTGCTAAGGATACCCTGACAGCTCTGAAGTTCCATCAGTCCTGCCTAGAATGTATTTAAATTGTGCAGTCCACTGTGTGAATATTCTCAAATAATGACAATTTAAACACCTTCAACATGGTACACTGTGAGGACTGGATTAAATAAATGGAGGATATGTTACTGAGTTTTCAGCCAAGTTTTGCCTAAGAATCCCCTCCACCCTGCCAGAGGTGGACAGAATCCCTGTTATTCATATAGGCATAATAAAACTAAAATAAATAAATACGTAAAGCTTTTATTTTGTGCCACAAATATTCCGCCTGTAAATGGATAACTTGGTGCCTAAATAGATGTATGGATGGATAGAAAGTCTGTTTTCACTTTTAAAAACCAAATTAGCACTATTTATATACTGGTAACAGGTTCAAGTTTAATTCAAAGTAGTCAGAAAACAAGAGGATTCATAACTTCCTCAGGACAGAAGAGTGAGGGGGAGGTAGAGACTCATGACTCCTTTATAGGAGACTTGCTTGGTTTCATCCAACACTTACTACAAACTCCTGCCATGCTCCAGGAGACAGATATCAAATAACAATAAGAAAACAGAGAGAGAGAGAGAGTTTCTGGGGATTGTCAGGACAGCAGTGCAGCAGCCCGGCTCTCCAGAGATAATCCTCAGGAATGGATCGCCCGCCGACATGCAGATAATAGGATCCCAGGGACAGAGGACGCTGACTCCTGAGTACACTTCTGTGTATTAACAAGTCTATTCATTGAGAATTTAAGCCTTTCAATAATCCACAAAAGCATAATCAGTAAATGCTTAAAGGCAATTCTGTTTGACTTGATGTCTGCAAGCAGAAAGGATTGTACTGGATGCCACAGCCCAAGTTTTTATCTTGAAGTCACGTAACACTTCTTCCTTTAAGAAACATGTCTACAACCACTGAAATCAAACTTAAAAGATCAGACTGAGATTAAGATTTTCTCCTCTCTTATTCATCCTTAAATTGCTGCCTTCACTATGATCTTCTCTTTTTCTCAGACATGAAAGAAGAGGCAGCCCTCTGGCATGTGTCTGCAGGCTCCATGGCTGGGTTGCAAGAGGAGAAATGGTCCCTAACACTAGGAATTGTCTGCAGAAACCTTATGATTCCTCTGTTGAACTTTGGGAATAAATTGGACTAAGGCCAACATTTTATTTCAGGTGCTTTCTTTTTCCAGAACAAAAGTTCCTTTGTAGAATTTTAAAATTTCAATTAAGTTTTATTCTTTGCTGCTGTCACTATTCATATAACATGAAAAATCATAACCAATGTTCTCAGTCTTTAAAAAGTCTTTCCAACTTTACCTTTCAAAGATCACAGTTCCTCTTTCAATATAGAAAGCAAGTGAAGTTCAAATTTTAAAAAATTACTCAGTTGTACTCACAACTTAAAAAAAGAAATACATCAAAAACAGCCAGCACAGGGGAACCCTGATTCCCAGTTATCCTCACTACATTCTGTAGGGGGCGTTCCTGCTTCCAAGAAATACAACTTTGGGCTTGGCGCCTGTGACTCAAGTGGCTAAGGCGCCAGCCACATACACCTAAGGTGGCAGGTTCAAATCCAGCCCGGGCCTGCCAAACAATGACGGCTGCAACCAAAAAAATAGCCAGGTGCTGTGGCGGGTGCCTGTGGTCCCAGCTACTTGGGAGGCTGAAGCAGGAGACTCACTTTGAGCCCAGGAGTTGGAGGTTGCTGTGAGCTGTGATATCACAGCCCTCTACCCAGCTTGAGGCTCTGTCTCAAAAAAAAAAAAAAGAAAAGAAAAGAAATACAACTTTGAATAAAATATAATTCTGTTGTCTCACTGGGCCAGCAAGACAGCAGAGTGAGGACAATCTCCATAGGTAAAAAAAAGAACAAAAGCTAAGATGAGGAGGGGGGGATAAATGAAAGAGCACTAATCAACAGGCTCAGCTTTGGCCCCACAGCAAGTGCAGGCACTGAAGCCAGACTGTCAGGCTGCACTGTGGAGCAGGAGGGCACAACAGCCTCAGCACAGCAGACGTCCACCCTCCACCTGCAGAAACAAACACAAATCCTCTCTGCAAGAAGCGTCTTGCACTCAGTTCCTCAGAACGTGCAGGGATTAACAGCAGCAAAGACAACAAGGAAAGATGCCCACACGTGAAAAGGAAGAAGTGGCCATGAGGACAACCACCAGGATCGCAGACATGAGGTTTACATCGCCACGGACTCCAGATGCTGGAATTATTAGACAAGAATTTAAAATAATTAGGTAAAAAGTTAAAAAGCGAAAGGTTAGAATAGCTTAAAGGATTAAGCAATAAGAAAACTTTCCAGGATTACCAGATAGCCAAAAAACTGAAAAAAAAAATTGCTTAAAACTAAAAGCTCAGTGTATGAGCCATACTGTAAGTGGACGCCCCCATTAGAAACACCCCCATCAAAGTCATGAATGCAATGGGGATGCCTCCTAAAATGTGGGGGAATCTGAATAAGTAATAGGAAGGAAATGAAAGCATACAGTTTTTCTGAGATAGTGGAAAGAACGAATAAGTGGAGAAATACAGTGTTCTTTCTCAATATTTTAAAGTTGTCAAATGTCATCAAATTCAACAAAATTCCAGTCAAAATACTAATAGGGCTTTCAACAGGACATGAGTATTAATTTTAAGATTTACTAGAAAGGATAAAAGTGTCAGAGGATAGTTGAAAAGGGAAAAGAAAAATAATAAATAGAAATTACCCTGCCAGATATCAAAATAGGTAAGAAAGCTATGGAGATTAAGCAGAGATTACGTTACTGCCGGAAAAGGCAGGCAGGCTCGCAGAGAGAATAAAGCATACAGAAACAAGTCGTGTGTATCAAGTCATCCTGATAATGATAGCAGTGGAATTTTAAACCGAAGGAGAGAGATTACTTAATCTTGATATCCACTTGTAGGAAAAAAAAGTTTACAAAACCCCCCTGCAAAGTTAAATGCAAAAAGAAATTCGGATAGAAATAGAATGATAGAAATTATTAGAAATAATAGAAAAAGTATTAGCAGATCTGAGTTTCTCTCTTATGCGGGTATGTACTAGATTGTGTACTGGCCTTCAATTCAAGGTGGGGGAGGGAGAATAAGAGGGGGAGGGGAGGAGGGAGGGGGAGGGGTTACAGTGTGTGCCACACCTCTTGGGGGAGTGATGTAACTATAAGAGACTTCACCTGACAAATGCAGGCAGTGTAACCTAATTCTTTATACCCTCGATGAACCCCAAAGAATAAAAAATAAAAATACACACACAAAAAAAAAATACAGTATATCAACCATGAAAAATTATTAACAGATAATTAAGGAGAATATTTTTATAAGTAGGAGATGGGGAAGACATTCCAGAGCCCTAAAGAAAATCATTTGTCAGACTGTTTCACAGAGATGAAAACTTACGAATGAGAAAATTCATATACACAAAGTTAAATGTACGCTTTAAAGAGGTCAAATCCTGGCAACATACCTAATAAAGGATATTCCAATTTTTCTAGCTACTACAAATCAATAACAAAATACAGTCAATTAAAAAAATAAGATACAGTCATATTCAAATAATGCACAAAAAATATGAAGGGCCAATAAATATTTGAAAAAGAGATGCAGCTCAAGTTTTTGTCCAAAAAACTTGGACAAAAGAGATTTACAAAAAAAAGAACACATGGGTGGTTTCCACTGTTGACAAGAGGACGAGGAAAGGGGCGTTTTCGGGCACCTTTGAGGAGTAAACCAGTTCATCAACATTTCTTCCCTTAATAGACAATGTTCACAAAACTCTTCTGAGATCCAACAGCAGCATCACTCTTAGATACTACAAAGAAATTAAATCATGACATTTCAAAGATGTATGCATGTGTGTGTGTGTCATGGGTAATAAGCTAAAAAGTTGGAAACAATATATTAATCAATTGGTAATTAAGTTATTAATTATGGTCATCTGTACCATAAGTTACAATATAGTTTTAAAAAGGCATATATATATATATGTATTTTATATGTATATATAAAATCTTTGTCTGCTCATATTGAAAGCTCTCCAATAGATATTATTTAGAGATAAGCAGAATTGCAGGAAAAAATAGGGTTTGGGTAATACCATTTGCGTAGAAACTAATAACAAACACAAACTTGTACACATACATAGGATAACATATTTAACAACATACAATAATACCATGATTCTTATAATACCATAGATTGTTATATATAATATATTAAATACATTAAAAAACAATATGAGAAGATATATATCAAATTGTTAATGATCTCAAATATCAATGTTAATCATTGTCACTTCTTGAGTACGGAATTAATTTGAAGGGGAAGTGAGCAAAAGGATTATCCACTCTTTGCACCATCCACTCCCTCGTGTTTGTAATGTTTACGGGAGGGCACTAATCCATTTCATCCTGTCATTTAAACAAAATAAAAATACTTTCTTTCTGGATGAACAGATGGCAACTGGGGTGGAGGATGGAATGAAGAAGAGAAAGAAGCAGCAGCTAGTGTGTCGGCACCAACACGGAAAACCCAGCCGTGTTGTCCTTCCTGGCCTTACGTCTACAATATACAATCCGGGCTCTGGGAAAAATCAGAAACTCAAATAAAGGATCAAGCTGTGTGCCGATCTGATTCTCCTGAGCAAATCAGGGTTAGCAGCCCGAGACAGAACAGTCTGAGCAAGGGGAAAGCTGAATTAAGCCTACTGATTGGAGCGGCCACCCCCAGCAGAGAGATCCCCCTCTAAGCTTTGGAAATGGTTTTACTCCCCATGGTGGTTCCTTCTGCAAATGGGGAGCTCCCAGCTCCCAGCAGGTCCTCCTTACCAGTGATTGCCATCTTACGAGAAACAGTTCAGGACCCCAAAGCCAAATGCAACTGGGCTATTATCTAGTATAATGCCAAATTCTGTAAGGATAAACGTATTGTTCAGCCATCACTGGAAGGTGACGGTAAAGCGGTCTTCTAAACATACCCCTGAAGTCTCAGATCATTTTTGGAGAAAATTGCTTAGATCTAAATTGCTTTGGTCTGAAAATCTTCTAAATTAGCAACACATTGACCAAACATGTTTCAATAGATAAGTCTTTGAAAAAAGGATATTTTTCTTACTTTTCCTATTCCGTAACTTAGCCCTCAAATATCCAAAATCATTTTATAGCAATAAAGCAGAGGCTTACCCTAGAGGAGAAAGCCCTGCTGTTTGCTATAAAGACATAAAGCCCAAGATTATCATGCATTTATCAGTGTGAAATGGATTTAGATTAATGTGCAAGACAGCCTGACAAGCTTTATCATAATGCAATGGTGTAGGCGTCAAAACAAGGATAGAGGGATGAAACTGCTATTGGAAGAGCTCGGTAGTCTTTACACAGACGGCTCTCATGCTGGAGACATTTCTTCTCTTGATTTTCAAATTACATGTATAACACCTTTCAGGGAACTCTACCATGATGAAATACCTGGTATTTGTTTCATATTTATACTTGATAAAGTTTTTTCAATCTAACTGATTTATAGATGACCTTGTAGGTAGTACATACATGAGACAATCTAGAAGACACTGTCCCTAACCTCGTGAATGCCACTATCTCATATGTTACATTTAACATATGTTTGATACATTAATATTTGCTATTATAAGTCCTGGAAAATGCAAAAATGAATTTAAAGGATGATCTTTGCCTTCAAGCAATCAAAATCTAGTGAAAGATACAAACGGCACACACAGTGCTCTAGCAGCCAAGTCGGATGACATAAGTGCAGTGATAGAAGTCGGAACAAAGTGCGAGGGTCTCAAGGACGGGTGCAGCCACGTCTAACAGGCATCATCAAGGGCATCGCTCTGAGTGTCTTTGGCATTTTGGAGTCCTGGGAATGTGTTTTCACTTCAAGTTGTCAACAGTAAACCATTGAGTAAACATTACAAGGTGCCAAGCACTGTGACAGGCACCAAGAACACAAGCTGAACCCAACACCCAGTGTGCTCAGGAATGGATTACCTGTGGCATACACCACAGAAAACTCGTCAGCCGTGAAAAGATGGCAGTGTTACAACTTTTGTATTTACCTGATGCAGTTGAAATACATTGTTCTTATTAAAGTATCTCAAGAATGGGGAGAAAAATATTCAATGTCCTCAACACTACTATGAAACCAACATATAAACACTTACATACTCATACAAATGATAAAACATCAATATAGTCTACTGGGGGGAGTGGGGAGCCGGGAAGGGGAGGGGAAGGGAGGAGGGTGATTGGTGGGAGGAGGGAGGGTGTTTGGTGAGATCTCACCTAATGTACACAACGCAGGGCAATTTCAAAGTAACAAGAGTAGATTTTAAGTGTCTGACCACAAAAAAGTAAGTAAGTGATGGTTATGTTAATCAGTTTGATTTAAGCATTCCACATTGTATATCAAATTATCACATTGCACCCCATAAATGTATACAGTTATGCTTTTAATTAAAAATGATTTTAAAAAAGAATTCAAGCTGAAAAGACACTGGACCTTCTTACAGAAGCAAACTAACAATGTCAGTACAGCCAGACACGCCCTGATGAGGCACAAAAGTGTGACAGGCGTGTACAGAATCACCTTGGTCTGCGGGAGGGACTCAGGAAATAAGAAACCTGAGGCAGAAGCAGGCAGGGAAGGGAGAGAGTGGCAGGCAGAAGGGAGAGCAGGCTGCAGAGTCAGTTGTGGGTTTGCATGGTGGGAGCAGACGGGAGTGTGATGGGGCTGGAGCATTCAGTGACGGAAGGAGAGAAGGACAGGAAGTGGGGCTGACCGACAGGGAAGGGGCTGTGTGCAAAGGTTAGGACTTGGAGTTGATACTTAGAGATGCAGAGATGGGGGCTTGGAAAAAATGTTTTGGCCAACTATTTAAATAGGAGAAGAAAGGGCAGACAGGAGCCAGATGAGTCTGGAAGTAGGGAGGTCAGTTAAGAAACCTTTGCAGGCTACTGATTTATGAGCGTTGATTTTGTAACCTGAGACGCTGCTGTATTCCCTGATCACTTCTAAGAGTTTTGCAGTAGAATCCCTGGTGTTTTCCAGATATACAATCATATCATCTGCTAAGAGTGAAAGTTTGATCTCTTCTGACCCTATATGGATACACTTGATTGCCTTTTCTTCCCTAATTGTGATGGCTAAAACTTCCATTACAATGTTAAAGAGCAATGGAGACAATGGGCAACCTTGCCTGGTTCCTGATCTGAGTTGAAATGATTTCAATTTAACTCCATTCAGTATGATATTGGCTGTGGGTTTGCTGTAGATGGCCTTTATCAAGTTGAGAAATGTCCCTTCTATACCAATTTTCTTAAGTGTTCTGATCATGAAAGGATGCTGGATATTATCAAAAGCTTTTTCTGCATCAATTGAGAGAATCGTATGGTCTTTATTTTTTAATTTGTTTATGTGATGAATTACGTTTATAGATTCACTCATGTTGAACCAGCCTTGAGATCCTGGGATAAAACCCACTTGGTCGTGGCGTATAATTTGTTTGATGTGTTGCTGGATTCTGTTTGTTAGGATCTTGTTGAATATTTTCGCATCAATATTCATTAATGATATTGGTCTATAATTTTCTTTCTTTGTTGGGTCTTTCCCTGATTTGGGGATTAAGGTGATGTTTGCTTCATAGAATGTATTGGGTAGTATTCCATCTTTTTCTATATTTTGGAAAAGGTTAAGTAGTATAGGTACTAG
>CAUYQV010157150.1:0-11390 GCA_963574575.1 Galagoides demidoff | reverse complement strand
ATGGCATCACAGCTCATAGCAACCTCCAACTCCTGGGCTCAAGCGAGTCTCCTGCCTCCGCCTCCCAAGTAGCTGGGACCACAGGCGCCCGCCACAACACCCGGCCATTTTTTGGTTGCAGCCATCATGGTTGTTTGGCGGCCCTGGGCTGGGGATTCAAACCCACCACCTTAGGTGTACGTGGCTGGTGCCTTAGCTGATTGAGCCACAGGCGCCAAGCCGAACAGGGGGAATCTTGAAGGCACTTTATTCTCAGTACATTTCTACTCTCAGCCCTTACTCTTCTTGTCCCCAGCCCTGACTTCAGTGTTTTGAAGGATTCCATGTAAATTACCAGGAGCCTTATTTTCTGCTGAGGAGTCCCTCTGACCCTCACCTGGTGCTGTCTGGTGGGGGGGAAGAAATGGAACTCTAGGCCAGCTGACGGTTTCTCTTCCTGCTTCTACTATGGCAGTGAGCAATTACAGACATGACCGTTACTTTCGTTTGGCTTCTTATCTTAATGGACTGCTGGGACACCTGGAAGCTCAGCGATCTCTGATCTCCAGCTCGGCTTAGCACTTGGCAACTTGCACAACTCACCTCTTTCAGGGCATTTGCAGTCAGCGCCTTCTGGCAGTCAGCTCTTCCCTGGACTGGCCTGGATTTCCAGGCCTCCAGCCCACCTGGAGTCCATCTACTCTCTGCTCCCTGCCACTTTCTAGTTTCCGAGGTCATATCATTTGTAATCTGGCTCAAACCATAAAAGCTCCCATGGTGACTTCAGGAAAAGATTCAGTAGCTAACCACTTTGGAGTAAACAGTCAGTGTTTCCTAAACATGCGCTGTGTCCCAGGCACATGCTAAGTATCTCACACACGTGATCTCATGCAAAGAGCTCGTACACGCGGTGCTTAGATATGTGGTAGCTATTGTTGCCATCCATTCTCAGAACACCCCAGTCAAGTAGGTACTATTATTTGTCATCACCCAGTTGTCTCTAGTCTCAGTTCTTGGTATGCTCGTGGCTGAAGAATGAATGATCTGACGCACCAAAAACAAGGGAAGCGTGAAGCAAAGTTATTGAGGAAGAAAGAGAAAGACAGGTTTACAGAGCCAGAGCAAGACATAGATTTACAGAGTTAGATACATTCATCATAGACAATGAATGGGTCCCCTGTCACAACAAAAAACCTTTGGGGTCCTATTTAATACTGTCTGGCTTGGGCCTGCCTCAGGGTTCAGAGGTCGCCTTGGGACCACTGAGTCTTATTGCACATGTGGACCTCCCCCCCCCGCCCCCCCCAAAGCTCAGTGGGGGGTGGGAACCCACCATGTAGATTTAAGCTAATGACATGATAATTAGCCTTCAGGTTGTTCCAGGTCACCTTCTAGATTCCCTTGTACCTATGCAGCTTGGGTTGTGGGCTAGAGAACCCTCTGCAATCTTTTGCAGTTGGCACAATAAGTTCTGATTAGCAGATTGGTAGGGTGTTGCCTCCTCCCCCAGGTGTGGGCTGTCACTCGGGACAGGGTTAAGGTGGGCCAGCACCAAGGTGGGAGGGCCCTTGGGAGAGCTGGAATCCTAAATATCTACCTAACAGAACTAAGACCCAGAAGGGTTAAGGGACACAGTGACAAAGAGGTGGAGCTGGACCTCAAGCCCAAACCCGCCTGACTCGCAAGCACAGATGCTTTCCATGTGACAGCACTACCTCTTGGACCTACTGGGCAACCCCTACTGAAGAAAGTATGAGTGGGTAAAACAGTTCACAAAGCACACCTTTTTGAATAGCTCTGCCAAAGTGGTTTGTTTATTTGTTTTAGACAAGAGTCCCACTATATCACCCTTATAGAGTGCTGTAGCATCACAGCTCACAGCAACCTCAGACTCTTGGGCTTAGGCAATTTTCTTGCCTCAGCCTCCCAAGTAGCTGGGACCACAGGTGCCCGCAACAACACCTGGCTATTTTTGGTTGCAATTGTCATTGTTTTAGCTGCCCCAAGCCAGGGTTGAATCCACTGACTTTGGTGTATGTGGCTGGCACTGTAACCACGGTGCTATGGGCGCCCAGCCATGCCAAAGTGGTTTAAAATGTAAAACGTTTAAGTGCTTAAAGTAGTAAGCTTCAGTGGTTTAAAGGATTCCTTTATTACAAAAAAAAAAAAAAAAAAAAAAAAAGCTGGGCGTTTTGGCTCATGGTGTAATCCTAGCACTTGGGAGGGTGAGACAGATGGATTGCCTGAGCTCAAGAGTTCAAGACCAGCCTGAGCCGGAGTGAGACCCCTCCATCTCTAAAAATAGCTGGGTGTTGTGGCAGGCGCCTATGGTTCCAGTTACTTGGGAGGCTGAGACAAGAGAATTGCTGGGGCCCAAGTTTGAGGTTGCTGAGAGCTAAGACGCCACGGCACTCTTCTGAGGGTGTCAAAGGGAGACTCTGTCTCAAAAAAAAAAAAACAACAAAAAACCCCTATGCACGCAGTGGCTCACACCTGTAATCCTAGCATTCTGGGAGGCCAAACTGGGTGAACTGCCTAAGCTCAGGAGTTTGAGACCAGCCTGAGCAAGAGTGAGACCCCCATCTCTAAAAATAGCCAGGAGTTGTGGCAGGCACATGTAGTCCCAGCTACTTGGGAGACTGAAGCAGAGGATTGCTTGAGCCCAAAAGTTTGAGATTGCTGTGAGCTGTGACACCATGGCACTCTACCAAGGGCAACAAAGTGAGACTCTATCTCAAAAAAAAAGTAAAAAACAAAACAAAACCCTTGATGATTCAATAAGGACCTCAATAAATCACCCCAATATAAGTAACAGTTCTCCAATAGTGCCATCTGTGCCATGGGGGTTTACTTCTGTAAAATCATCCTTTCTTCACTTTTAGTATAAATAAATTCAAAACCTATAAAAAAAAAAGAGAGGTCATTGCATTTCCTTTCAAAGGCTAAAGGGAATATGAACTCCCTCTAGATCTCCTTTGACCTAAAAACTCATCAAGGTCAGACTTGAACCATGTCTGGGGACATCAAATTCACTAGCAACAAGGTCAGAGTAGTTAAGAATTAAGCACAATAGCTAAGAGCTTGGACAACCCTGCAGAATACAGTAGCTGTGTGACTTTAGGCAAAATGGTTAATCTCTTGATGTGAGGCATCCTCATCTGTAGACTAAGAACAATATTAGCATCGACTTCCTGGGGCCATTGCACAGAGTCTTTCAAGGCACAGAGTCTTTCAAGGACAGACAAAGGGTTCAAGGATTGTCAGTTTTCATTATTAGTAAATACTGGTGAGAGTGATGTTGACATCCAGGAAGGCTGAGATCACTCCAAAAGGAAGACAAATCTTATGTAAATGAGCACCTCTGCTTGGCAGAACTTTCTGACTGCTTAGCAGAAACTCCTGAACAAATTCTTCCAGAGCAGGATCTGGATTCCAGATGAATTTACATCTTCCAGTCTAAGCCAAGATTCTCAATCTTCAGAAAGTGTTACAATCACTCAGAGAGCTTGTTTACAATGCATATTCTTTTTTTTTTTTTAATTGAGTCAAAGTCTCATTTTGTCGCTTTGGTAGAGTGCCATGGCGTCATAGTTCAAAGAAACCTCAAACTCCTGGGCTCAAGTGATTCTCTTGCCTCAGCCTCCCAAGTAGCTGGGACTACAGATACCCACAACAATGCCCAGCTATTATTTTGTTTGTTTGTTTCGCTGGCCCAGGCTGGGTTCGAACACACCAGCCCCAGTGCATGTGGCTGGTGCGCTAATCACTGAGCTACAGGGGCTGAGCCTACAATGCATATTCTTGGAATTCTCCCTCTAGGAATCTAGTGTAGATTTGGGTTGAGTCCTGGGACTGGGTATGTTTAATAAACACCAGGTAATTTTCTCTGGAGCCTAAACTGCCCAAAACCAGGAACAGTCAGACTTGTAGAGAGAATACTTTTGGCTATGTGAGCCAGAAGTCTCTGTTTTTAACTGCTCAACTCTGCTCTTGTGGCACACACACAGAAAAAGCCATAGATTCATAAATGAATGGGTGTGGTTGTGGTCCAATAAACTTTTATTTACAAAAATAGGTGGTGGGGCTCAGACTTGGTCTGTGGGCCATAGTCCAGCAGCCCTGCTTTCTTCTATATTTAACCAGTAACGAAATAAAGACACACAGATGCGTGTATTAAAAAGTGATTATTTCTTTAATTTAAAATTATCACCTGGAAAGAACTAGTCAGTTTAAGTGATCCACGCTTCCTCTTTATACCCCAACGGAACAGACACAATATTGGCTCAGATTTCCAACCCCAGAGAAAAACCGAACCAAGTCACAAATCCTTGGGATGTCCTTGCTCCGGCCATCGGGGCTCTCTGGGGCCATTGGGGCTCTAGGACTGTTCTTTTCCAGCCAGTTTGAGAAGGACTTTCCTTTTGCCACCCAGCTTCCCCACTGGGCCCAATCCTTCTCCAAGTCCCTGGATCTGGCACTGTGCATGTGCCTCCACAGAGAGGTCCAAGGAACTGCAGTCACCTCCCAATTGCCTTTGGAGGTACCTTCCTGTGATCGCGATAGCAGAGCTCAGCAATTCTATACATCTGTGCCCAGAAGGACAGCATCTTCTAGCTGAGATCTGGAGCCTCAAGTTGTAACCATCAGCCACGTGTGGCCAAGGCACCAGCAGCAAAACGGCAAACGTGGGAAACGATCTGGGGAGATGCAAGGGTATCAGTAATCGGTGGTGAGTCTGAAAATGAAACAGACAAATGCCACCTGGGTAAAATCCTTACAAACCATAGCAGAGAAAGTATAAAGATGAAACAGGGACAGCACCTTCTACATAACTCCAAGGCTCTGTCTGTTCCTCCTGGAGCAAGATTTCAAAGGGTCCCACTTCTTAGGTCAGCTTCGCCTCTCCTACCTCCTACATTCAGGGTCAATCATGGCTTCAGATTCACTCAGCCAGTCAGAGGGTGTCTTACAAGAACACGAGGCACTGAATCATGTGGCAAGGGAGAAGAGTCCAGGCTGTGATGCTCAGCAGGGCTTTTCTTTTTTTGCATTGAATTTTAGAAATGTGGAGTCAGCACAGAGAGGAAAGGAGGAAGGGCATGGCCACAGAGGTGCCCTCCTGCAGGTCCTCCCGGGAGGGGTTCTTGTACAGAATAAATACAACTAGCTTAAAGCAAACCTTCTGGAAAAAGCCAAGTAGGTCCCACCATATACCCACTGCAATGGGACAACAAGCTTCCACACTGGTTTGCCTTCTCAAAAATTCAAAAGCTCTAGGGGTAAACCACCAAAGGGCTGCCCAGAAAAGCTGTGGAAGACCAGAGAGTGGCCAAACCATATCTGCCACACACAGCATTCCTGCACAAGGTTGGCTGCATACTTGGTGTATTGCAGAGGCATCCCAGGACACTAACAAGGGCCTGTGCTGTACTGGGGGTGGGCCAGTGGGATGAGAGGAGAACACAGCAGTAATTAGAGTCCCCTGAGAACTGAGGCACAGTGAGAAGGAGAAAAAGGTTGCATTTCCTCCTCAGGCTCAGTCAATGCTGCCTCCCAAGGGAGGAAGATATTATTGCCCAACTTCCAGCACCACTGACATTATCTTACTCAAATAGATGGCACGGTGGAGGGTCAGCTCAGAACAGATCCCAGCTGTGACTCGGCTGCCAGTGACAGCCGGTTGTTCTTTACAGTTGTTCTAGACCAAGACTGCGTCATGTCGCAAGCCCTGGCTCATGACAACATGTGTCCCATCACACGCATGTGTGACCCCAGCTAACCAATCTTCTGGATCTTAGCAAGGCAACTCAAGTAGTGGGAGGAAAAGAGTTGGTCTCAGGAGCCCAACAAGTTCCTTTTTCCAGTCTCCTTTTCAGAAACAGGAGACCCCTAAATGTTTGTCAGAGAGGGAGCTGTCCACATGGCTGGCCTAAGGCCAATCACAGAACCCACTTACAAGACCACGGAGGTTTCATCCAATCACAGCTGGCTCCACCTCTGCCCTCACTGGATGATGCTGTCCGGCTGCCCATTCTGGGCCACCTGTCCAGGGTCAGAGGCAGGAGCCGGGTTGGGTGTGTTGCTCTGCAGGTAGCGGCGGAAATCTTTGATCATGGGCCGGAGGACCTGAATGAGGACACTCAGGGCTGCCTGGGTACCCTCCATGGCCTGGGCCTGGCGCTCTTGGGCACAGGCCTGCACCTCCTGGGACCTCCGGATCATCTGCAGCAAGTCGTTCTGCTGCTCCAAGTGCTGGGCAATCTCCTTCACATGCAGATTGGTGACCCGCTGCTCCTGTATCAGCTTGGCAGAGTTGAGGGCAATACGACTCTTGAGCGCTTGCGGCTTGACTGACGTGTCTGTGTGCTGGGCCATCATCTCCACAGGGGCCTCGGCTGGCAAGGGTGGGGGTGCCTCTGTAGTGCAGTACTCCACCACTCCCTCCTCCAGCGTGTGATATGCTGTCTCGGTAGGGACTGCAGGGAAGAAAGAACAAGGGCCAAGGTGGGTCAACTTTCTGGAAGGAATGAAACTGGCTGTGTGGGGTGGGGAGAAGGCTGTCAAGCCTTGTCCTAGAGGGAGGTAAAGAGAAATTCAGGTCTCCCCTGGCTGTGTAACTATTCATGTATAAATCTAGACTCTAAGAGGTTAAGAATTTTAATATACTTGGTAACCAAAAGGTCAGCCCCAGATCTAGCAAAAGCAAAGATGCTAATAATACAAGCAAGAATGTTAAACACTTTCTAATCACTGGGCACCTTGTACTCATTAACCCAAAGAATCCTTATGACACCCAGAGGTAGGTTCTGTCATCTCCATTTTCAGAGATGAAGAAACAGACTGAGAAACCACAGTTACCTGCCTAAGGTCACAGAACTCATTCAGCAGAGCCAGAAAGCAAACCCAAACTCTCCCTAACACGAGCGCCAAAGTGCTCATAATCAGCCCACTGGGCTGCTTCTAGCTAAGGCACCTTGGAGGTAGGCCTCACAGTGCTGGTATGAAGCAGGTATTTTAGGTGGGACTCCACACAAGCCTTTGCAACTGCACCAGTCCTACCTTCTTTGATGCTTTCTTGACTTCCACATACCCTCTGGCCAAGCAGAAAAGGAGGTGGGACAGCAGCAACTAAAGCGCTCAGTAAACGTCTCCCTTTCTCTTTGACCATGCTGGACAATGTGATACCTATGTGTCCTTCCTGTTCAGAACAGCACCTGACTTGGGCCCATGTTTAGCCCCCTTTTCCCAGCTGAATATATACTTGAGAAGTATGACATTGCAGGAGGATGGCACTCACACATGCATCCAATGCCCCCAAACCCCGTTGAGAGTTACTGATTGATCCAGTTCAGTCATTACAGATAAGCAAAGATAGCCATCACTGGTACAAACCCTTCTCTGAACTAAAACATCCATAGTTCTGTTGTCATTCATAGCTGAGAACTTTTGAAGGAATCCTAGGTGTTTGGCCGCCATGATGTCAGACTTCTCTACCTTTTGATGCCCATCAGGGAGCCCCCTTCTTCTTCTGAGTCCTTAGGTTTTCCCAACTGAAAGCTATTCATATATGTATCTTATTTGTCCTACTAGAAATAACTGCCCTACATTTTAGACAACTTGGGTGCCCAATTCAGCGTTTGGCACAGAATAAGTGCTAATGTTTGATGAATGAATGAGGAGATTAACATCAAGAAGCATAAGGTTCCCTAGCAGTGCCTGATGAATGTCTGCTGCACTGAAAACACAGAAAGTCTTTGTCCAGAATGCTTGTCTCAGTTGAGCATTATTATTCCCATCGATCTATTCAATAGGTATGTCCTGGCTGCCTAGTAGCCCCATGTGGGGACACAGGCATGGTCTCTGTCTTCAAGGACCACACGATTTAGCACGTGGAGGTAAGTTATGGACAAACATGGTGGCAACATACAGTAGAGAGCTATCCAGCAGAGTCCAGACCAAGTGCTGAGGAAATCCCAAAGAGAACAAGATCAATTCTATCTGGGGCACTCTTGGAAGGACTCCTGGTCTTCCAAGACCCACATCTGGCCATTGACCCTTGGCAGCCAACCTTCCCCAGGCCATCCCAGAGCTTGCTGACCCTTCCCATTTATGCACACTGACTGGGCAGGAGAGGTCACTCACTCTGTGTCAGGGTGACCGTGGCTGCAGCTGCAGTGGCCGTGGGTCCAAGGGCCACAGGATGGATCTCGGTGGTACTGGGCAGGCTGATGATGGTGGCCTCACCCAGAAGGTTGCAGATGCGTTGTTGCATGGGGGTCAGCAATACAGGGGCTACAGCTGGGCCACCGCCACCACTGCCACCACCTGTCCCAGGCCCACCAGCTCCATCCTCCTCAGTGGGCCCCGGTGCCTCTCCACCCTCCACGGCAGCCCGGACCTGGGCAACCTTGCGACGGACCTCAGTCTTGAGGTCAGACCACTTCTTCTTGACTTCAGGCAGCTCCCTGCGGCAGGTGGCCACAGCATTGACCCTTCTCAGGATGCTGTGCCAAGCCGCGCTCTTGGCAGCCAGAGGGACACCAGCATTAAAGTGGTTCACCAGCAGGTGCTTCTTCAGCTCTAGCTCCTCCACGATGATCTCCACCTCCCGCTCAGAGAAGTTCATCTTCCTCTTCTTGGCTGGGACGGCCATGGCCTCTCCCCTCCCCTCTTTTTAAAGAAATTATAACCCCCTCAACCGCCCCAATTCCCCTTCTCTTCTTCCTCAGCCTCACCCCTCATCCACCCCCCCTACAGGGGATAGGCTGGGCTTGCTCAAAGATAAGCACTAGGCCTCTGGTAACCCCCCTCGCTACGCAAAGTGCGTAGGGCCCAGCTTCAACCGGCCCGGCCGCTGCTAGCCAGCTGCGTAATGGCTTCCTGAATCTGCCTCTTCCGCCGGGGTGTGCGGAGATCCGCCCACCTCCCCTCTTCCCGCCCCCTAGAGCTTCTCCAGGAGAACCCGCTCTTCCGGTTGGTCGCGGCTCAAACATCAAGTCGATCACTGGTTCTTTACGTCGCCGCTCAGCTAAGGGGCACGCCTACTTACTAGAATTAGCGTGACCATTGGTCTACAGGTGTGTCCATCCCTCCAGAACGCTCCGCCTACCTAGCCTTTATTCTCTTCCATTGGAAAATCGTTCTGTCGTTCAATTATCAATATTACAACTATTACGCCGTTAAATTCAACTATTTTATTGGTGGTTTAGGGAGCTAAACTACCAAAACCCTGCTTCCTGAGGATACTTAGCGCTTTCAGTCTTGAGCAGCCGGCCACTTAATTTTTTTTAAGACAGTCTCACTCCGTCGCCCTAGGTAGAGTGCTGTGCAATCATAGCTCACAGCAACTTCAAATTCCTGGGTTTGAGAAATCTTCTTGTCTCAGCCTCCCGAGTAGCTGGGACTACAGGTGCCCGCCACAACACACAGATGATTTTTTCAATCTTGCTTGCTCTTGCTCAGGCTGGCAATTAATTTTTAACTCCACCCACAGGCACAAACTCTGCTTTGCAATTGCAGTTCACAGTTGCTCTCACAGAAATCCTATTTCCCGAGGTTACGATCTCTCCTTACACTATCTCCGAACCTTAGGATTCTGCTGTCTAAACAGCGTTTCTCAATAGAAATTAAACGCAGAGCCTTCCGCCTGCCAATCACACAACTTCTGCCTATCGCTGCGTGGTTTCCTCTCCCTGGCCGGGCTAAGTCAATCCCCGCCTCCTTTGGTTTGAATTGGTCCCAGTGGCTCCGCCCCTTCATTTGTCGGGTAGGCCCGGACAATGTGGGCCGTCCTCAGTTAGGCTCCGCCCCCACGACACGCCCCCTCCTTGGTCGCAGTCCGAGCCTGTGAGTGGCCTGTGGCGCGCGGCGGGGCGGGGCTCCCGGAAGCGGCCCCTCCCGCCCTCTTGCCGGCACTTGGGAGTCTGGGTTCTCACCGAGAGAACACCCGGCGTGACTTCCGCGCTCTTCCCGCCGGCCCGCAGCCCCCGCCCGGCGCCCGATGGTGAGCAGTGTGTTGTGCCGCTGCGTGGCCTCCCCGCCGCCGGACGCCGCCGCCGCCGCCTCGTCGTCAGCCTCGTCGCCGGCGTCCGTGGGGGACCCGTGTGGCGGCGCCATCTGCGGGGGCCCGGACCACCGGCTACGCCTGTGGAGCCTCTTCCAGACTCTCGACGTCAACCGCGACGGCGGCTTGTGTGTCAACGACCTGGCTGTGGGGCTCCGGCGTCTGGGACTGCACCGCACCGAGGGCGAGCTCCGGGTAGGCAGCGCGCGCCAACTGCGCCGGCGGGGGGAGGGAGCCCACAGGAGGTCTGGGTGACAAGTATGGGCTGCTGGTGACGGGTCTGGCCGTTCCAGCTTCTCAGACAGACCCTTGGAAGTTGTCAGGACGTCCCCTTGTGCTGGGAGGGACCCCTACTGTTCTGGAAAAGAGTGCCCCCTCTGACAGAGATACCCCATTTACGCCTGGTGGGAATGGGGCTCCTTCCTGACCTCCGTGTGCTTGGGCCAGTCTCTTCGTGGGCATCCTCTGGGCCTTCTGATGGGCGAAAAGTCCTTTCCTGCCTGGGTTTTCCCCAAAAGTAGAAGGTCAAGTCTCAGGAGTTTGCTTTTATCACCTGACCTAAAAGCCAAGCTTGATGCTCCCCCTGCCCCATTGACCACCCCCTACCCTGTTCATCCATTGATCTCCAGCAGCGCCCTTCTTTTCCTCTTATCTCTGTGCCACCGTGGGCCTTGATCTGGTTCCTCTCAGAAGCATGTGGGAGTTGGGAAAAAGCTGGTATAGGAGTTTTCAGGCAGATCTGTGTGGATGTGGGTGGTGAGGACTGACAGTACTGGTGGTTTAGGCTCATCCCCATTGCCTGACTTATGCAGAAAATAGAATCACCTGCAGAGTTGGCATGTAGATGGAGATAAAGAATCTGGGGGAAAATTCTTTCTACAAGTGAAAGGTATGAAACACCTAAGAGGGGAGATGTTACTCTTGTCCTGGACTGGGCCCTTGGCCAAGGTGGGGGGAAAGGAGGCAGCAAAATAGCCATCTCTGGGCCTGCCAGAAAGAGAAATGCTATCCTTTTTGTTTAAGTTCAGAGGAGTGGCCGTTTCTTTCATAGTATGTAGTTTGTTCTAAGTTGGTAGCTGTGGCTACCCTTTGGTCTTACTTGGTAGCTGTACCTACCCTATTTCACTTGTTGTGACTTAGCCTGATTTATAACCTGGATTAGAACTGTCAAATACTTTACCTAGGAACCTATTTATTTATTTATTTATTTTTTTTTTTTTTGAGACGGAGCCTCAAGCTATCCCCCTGGGTAGAGTGCCATGGCATCACAGCTCATAGCAACCTCCAATTCCTGGGCTCAAGCGAGTCTCCTGCCTCTGCCTCCCAAGTAGCTGGGACCACAGGCGCC
>CAUYQV010157148.1:0-11013 GCA_963574575.1 Galagoides demidoff | reverse complement strand
TGTTAGGTATATATCGAGAAGACCATAAATCACGCTATAATACAGATATCTGTACCAGAATGTTCATTGCAGCCCAATTCACAATCGCTAGGTCATGGAAGAAGCCCAAGTGCCCATCAACCCATGAATGGATCAATAAATAGTGGTATATGTACACCATGGAATACTACACAGCCACAAAGAAAGATGGAGACTTTGCCTCCTTCATGTTTACATGGATGGAGCCGGAAAATGTCCTCCTTAGCAAAGTATCTCAAGAATGGAAGAAAAAGTATCCAATGTACTCAACACTATTGTGAAACTAATTGTTAGCTATCTTAAGAAAGCTACAATCCAAATGGAGCCCTAGACTATGGGGAAGGGGGAAGGGGGAAGGGAGGGGGGAGGATGAGTGAAGAGAATGATATTGTGGGGATGACGCCTATAATTTATCCTATTAGGGTGCATGTGAATTTGTCTAAAGGTTGAATATAAATGTCTTAACACAACAATTATGAGAAAGACATGATGGCTATTTTAGCCAGTTGGATGAGAGTTTTCCAAACTGCATATGGAAGCAACACACTGTATCCTATCATAAAATTAATGTACACAATTATGATCTAATAAAAAAAAAGAATTATGCTAAATCTACTCTGTGCTTTATAAGAGGAACCACAAAGACTGGATGACAATACATTTATTTATAGCATGATTTTCTGGATATTTTATTCTATTAAGAACTGCTGCTCAAAACAAGATTGCTTTCATAATGTCACTGCTCACTGATAATGCACCCACTCATCCAAGAACTCTGAAAAATCTATAAGGAGAAGAATGCTTTCATGCCTGATAATACATTATACCTTCTGAAGCCTATGGGTTGAGGAGTTAGTTCACCTTTCAAGTGTTATCTTTTTAGGAAACACATTTTGTAAGTTGATAACTGCCACAGAGAGTGATTCCACTGATAGATCTGGGAAAGGTCATTTGAAAACATTTCAGAAAGAATTCAACCTTTTAGATATCACTAGGAATACATATGATTCCTTGGGGGGGGGGGGTGTCAAAATACCAACAACAATAGGAGTTTGGAAGAAGGTAATTTCAACCTCATGGTCAGGGGGCTCAAGACATGAATGGAGGAAGCAACTGGAGATGTGATAAAAATATCAAGATTACCAGAATTCAAAGGGGAGCTTGAAGAGCTTGGATGGCTACAATCTCATGATAAAACTTTAAGAAATGAGCAGTTGATTCTCATGGATGAGCAAAGAACTTGGTTTCTTGAGGTGGAATCTACTCCTTGTGAAGATGCCTTGAACTTTACTTGACAAAGCAATGACAGTGTTTGAAAGGATTGACTCTGGTTCTGAAAGAAGTTCTACTGTGGGTAAAATTCTATCAAATAGCATTGCACCCCATAGAGACATCTTTCCTGAAAGGAAGAGTCATTTGATATAGTGTTGGGGGCTGGGACTGGCCAGGTCTCCGGTCCCAGCCTATCTAACTGCCTGATGATGCTGTGCTACCTTGCTCGGGATCAACTGCCCTTAGGTTCCGGGGGCAATTCGTTTTAGCAGGAGAGAGAGAAACAGTCTCCAAGGGAGAGAAAGAGTCTTTGTTTCTCTCTTAGCAGTCTTCATAGAAGGGTGCCAAGCAGGCGCCCTCTGAGCAGGAGGAGCAAAAGATGATGAGCAAGTCCATGAGAGAATGAATGAACCTGGACTAGTCTCTCCTGCTGGTACTTATAGAAGTGACCCCATGGTTATTTCCACCACAGATAGGGAGACTGCCAAGCACTGATGCTCCTGCTCTCGTGTTAACAAGAGCCAAATCCCTTCCCCATGCCCTTATCACCAAGGTGTTATGGAGATGTTATAGCACAGGTGTTTCTTATAGTTACAGAGCGTTCAGAGCTTCATTCTCACTTCTCCTTCCCTTGAGTTATATGGTTTCCTACAATATAGCAAACTTCATTGTTTTCTTATTTTAAGCAACTATTACAGATATCCCAATTTTCAGCAACCCTGATCCAACAGCAGCCATTAGTCAAGAGGTAAGACCAGCAAAAATTTCCAACTTGCTGAAGGCTGAGATTATCATAATTTTTCAAAAATAATGTATTTTTGGTCATTTTTAAATAATGTACATTGTTTTTGTAGTCAAAATGCTACTTCACACTTACAGACTACAATGTTTAGTAACTTCTACATGCACTGGGAAAGCCAAAAAACTTGTGTGACTTGATTTACTGTGGTATTTGCTTTACTGCAGCGATCTGGATCCAAACTCACATCTCCAAGGTGCGTCTGCAATAGTTGAAAACTTCCCAAGCATTGGGAGAGATATGGACAACCAGATTGAAGAAGCTAAAATTTGCCTTTACTTAAAACTCTACCTCCCCCAACGTGGGGCTGTTCTCCATTAACAGTGGTGGGCTCCAAGTCCAAGTCCTGAGGTAAGTTCGGAGAGGAGTATAAATTGGGACCTCTGGGGCCACAGGGCCTTCCCAAGTTGAGACCTGGAGGAGTCTCACTTCTCCAGACCTTACTACCCATATGTAGTGAATGACACTCCCATTCACAAAGTTATCTTTCTTCTTACCCTCTTATGTGTTTGTTAAAAATGAATGAATCCTGTAATTTTGTAACCTCTCTCTTGAAAACATTACAATAAAAAAATGATATGAAGTGACTCTTTACCTGAAAGTGTTCTAAATTGGAAGGATTTACAAAGTGATAGAATGAAACCACATAATATTTTACTTTTCAGTTATTTTTTGTTTTTAAATTTTTATTGTATTTATTTGTTTGTTTGCTTTGTTACCCGCAGTAGAGCATGGTGGAGTCAAAGCTCATAGCAACCCAAACTCTTAGACTCAAATGATCCTCTTGCCTCAGCCTCCCAAGTAGCTGGGATTATAGGCGTGTACCACAACGTCTGGCTATTTTTAGTAGAGATAGCGTCTCACTCTTGCTCAGGCTGGTCTTGAACTCCTGAGCTCAACTGATCCACCTGCCTTGTCGTGCCTGAGTGCTAGGTTTACAGGCTCAAGCCAGCACATCTGGCCAGTTTTTGATTATTTTTAAAAGAGGCAACATTTAGCCGGTGTGGTGGCTCACGCCTGTAATTCTAGCCCTGTGGGAGGCTGAGGAGGGAGAATTGCTTAAGCTCAGGAATTTGAGACTCACCTGAGTGAGAGTGAGACCCTGACTCCTAAAAAAATGGAAAACCCAGCTGAGTGCCTCAGCAAGTGCCTGTAATCCCAGTGGCTTTCAGAGGCTGAGGCAGCAGGTGATTTGTTTCTTTTCCATCCTCATCTCTTTACTCTACACTTCCAATTTATTTTCTTTTTTTAATGTTCCAATCTCTGCCCACTTACATGGCTATGTCATTTACAGCCTCTAAAAGTGGCTCTGATTATTTCACTTGTCTTGTTCAAAAACATCCAGGTGCCCCCATGGGATAAATTTAGACCCCCTTATTCATTCAATACGCACAGGACTATCACTGTCTGGACTATCACTCCAGATGCCAATGTCAATGATGCCGATTTCTATTTTGTTGATTTTTAAAGTGCTTTCATACTGAGAGAGGATACTGGAGAAGGGCAAGGTCCAGGAGAACAGGTCTTCTCAGGGAGACCACGAGGATGCACCTGTAGGGTCCTCTCCATGGTGATTCAGCACTTGGGAATTTATAGGCTTAACTCCCTGGAACTTGGAAATTTCCAAGTTCTGTGAAATCCTGTAGTTCTGTAGGGGCTGGAGTAGCATCTCCCACTTGACTCAAACTGGCCAATGGGAAGGGTACCTGTGGGGTGGAACTTTTTGACTGTCAATAAAAAGGGAAAGACCAAGCCAGTCTGGGGAGCGGCCATTTGGAAATCTATGCTGTAAGCTCCCAGCTGATGAATAAAGCCCTTCCTTTTATAACTATGGTGTTTGGGTGCTCTTTCTCTCTGTTGGGCCTCGTCTTCCTGCAACAATACAGATCATGTTCTTTGGTCCTCACAAAAATTCTATAAAATAAGAGACTCAGATGATAACACGCTAATGCTTCTAATGAAGAAAAGAGACTGAAGAAGGAAGGTAGATGATTAAGAATTGTTGGCTAGAAAGTATCAAAAATCTAGCTAGAGCCCAGAACTCCTAACTCTAGAATCCAGAAGCCGGGCATCAAACCTTTCTAATAAAAGCAATTTGGCCAAACTGTAATGCCCACTGTTCTTCCAAGAGCCTTCCTCTCCCTCGCCCTTTCACTGGTGTGATCC
This sequence comes from Galagoides demidoff, assembly GCA_963574575.1. Taxonomy (NCBI): domain Eukaryota; kingdom Metazoa; phylum Chordata; class Mammalia; order Primates; family Galagidae; genus Galagoides; species Galagoides demidoff. Next base: position 6,758 of record CAUYQV010157148.1, on the reverse strand, counting down.
TGAAACACTCAGCCTCACTCTCCATTTATCTCAGTCCTGTTCACCTTGTAAAGGCTTCATCAGTTCCTCCTCCACTCACGGAATGATTCATACACATGCTTTCAACCACACTCTGTCTTTTTAGCCTCCTTTTTACTGTTTCAAATTCTTCTTAGTTTTTCTCCCAGATAGGCTGTAAGTATTGTGAGGTCTCAGCCTGTTTTAAATGTCTTGGCATCCCCCACATATTATATTTAGTGGGTGAATGAGAAACATTTGCTGCATGTGTGTGGAATTTGACTTCATAGATATTTTTTAAGTGACAAGAAAATTTCTACATGATGCCTTACTTTATTGTAGTGTTCACAATTTAATATCTACTTCACTCTATCTAGTATTTCTCATGTGGAAAAACTGGTTGAATTTCTATTATTTGTGAATTCCTGCAATGCTTTCCAGAGTAAAGACTCACTGAACATCCATTAGGTCTCACTGAATCATTACCATTGTCAACTATATTAAACAGTCTCCTAGTGGCTGCAATGTATTAATATCCTGAACAATTAGAAACTCATTTTTCTTGATTTTTAATATTGTTCTAACTCAAGCAAACTAAATACAGAATGCACCTTAGTTTTCTCAAGTTGTTACTTTAATTGAATCTGGCTATTCCTTACAAGGACTGTTCTGGAATTACTTAATTGGAGCTTATGCTGATGCACATAATTGTACTTAAGATGAAAAGGATGGCAATTAGGTCTTTCAGTTCAGCACAAATGAATAAAAAATATCTCACCCCCACACCCACCATACCATGATGTATTTTTCTGACATTAAAAACATTTTCTTTTCTAAGACACCCCTGCTGTTGAGAAAGCTTTTCTGATGTCAATAAGCTTTTGAACTGTATTAAACTAAGCTACATTTACCACAGGGCTCTCCATGCTGCCCTTTAAATGTCCCTGGCTTCTATCTGGTATGGTAATTTTTCCAGGGTGGTCAAGGAAGCCAATCATTTCAGCTAAAACCCCTGCAGGCTGTCACACAAAAGCAGAGAATAGATTTAGCTCAAATGTTCCTTAATTACCTTCCAAAGACTGACAGCAAAGATTAGGGAAACATGGCTAACACTGACTTAATGCTGGCCCTAATGAACCAGTATTGCAGTATTAAATTATAACCTTACTGAGGTACCGAGGACTGAAGAAACTGCTGTAAGAGGTTTAGGATATCTACATAAAATGAAAGCGTCATTCTTAACACTAGCTGTGTTGCTCATGTATAAAACGCTGCTGTCTTCCAAACACAATGAAAATTTCAGCAGTTTCTTAAAGATGCAGCACAACTTTCATTAATATGTGTCTCTGTACCTCTAGAGCCTTCATGCTGTCCTACGTGCATGAAGTTAAGAGCACGAAACCCTGGGACCCAGCTAGGCTTTTCTGATATTTGCACTTGAGAGAAGTTACTAGTGGTCCACTTCGTAAGCATAAAAACATCATTCTATAATCTCACTGAGAAATAATCTGGCTTTGAAGGATCAATTCACTTTTTAAAATTCAGACTGTCCTGAGTTACAGAGTTACAAAGTGGGGGTTCAGGGGGCGTAGAGTTCAACGTGGGTGAGTACATGCTGCTATGTGCGTCCTCCGCAGAGAAGCACCAAGCCAGCACCTGGACACTCACACTCTGGACAGACCTCTGGGAGAGAACGGGGGTCCACAGACAAGTGGGGGGGGGAGCCTGACAGCAAAGGAGAAAAAGGAGGCCAGGCAGCCTGGGGGACTGAAAGGGCTGGAAGCTGGGAGAGGGAAAGGGGAAGCAAGAGAGCCCCCGGGACTCCACACTCTCATCACACTATTTCTCAGCCCACTTGGGCCTTGAGACTAAACTAGGGCGCTACCCAGAGACTGCACAGAGATACTGCTCCAGAGAGGGAAGCCACGCGGGGCAACTTCTGACTGTGAGCCCTGAGCAGCTGCAGCTGTGTGCCATTCTCAGCCCCAACCCCAGAGAACTTCATACTGCCCTTGGGCCAGCGCCACCTGGCCAGGTGGAAGCCAGGAGGCTGGGAACCCGTATTCTTAGGACAAATCCCATTGCCGCTGCTGTGGAACTGAGGTGTGAGAAAATGGTGCATCCCTCAGCCCTTTGCCTCTCTGTTGCCTCTCAGAGCAGTCCCGACTGTTCTGGGGATGGGCCCATAGCATAGCTGCCACTGCCCCCACCTGAGCAGGCTGTTGGCAACAAAGAGACCACCCAGCTCCTGCCTGTCACAGATAGTGCCTGAACACACTTCCAGAGGGCTAGGACAATTCTGCCAGCCTGGTCTCATCTTCCCAGTATGTGAGCATCACCCAGCTCAGTTCATGGGTGCTGGTAACTGAACCCTCCACTCCCCTCAGGGTTGGAGGTTTGGGTGAAACAACCTGCTGATGCCACCCTAGCCGGCACATATCACCAGGGGGACAGAGAATGGGCCCACACCTTCTGCAGCCACTCCTAACAATACCATAGACCTCTTGGGTTCCAGTGGGTTGCTCCACCACTGCTACTGGCATCACCTCCATTGTAACTGGTACTGAGGGAAACTGGGAGCCCTCCCACATGCCTAGGCCACTGCTGCCATTACCAGAATCCATGCAAGCCACCTGGGAGCCCAAGCATTGACCTCCTGACCTACTAACACTGGTGCTAGTATCCACTGCAATACAGCCCGAGGCAGGTAGACTCAGCCCACTGCTGCCACCACTGGGGCCTGGAGACAGGATCCCTGGCATCCTAGTCCCCAGCAAAATTACACCACAGCCTCCACTAATACTTGCACCCAAGCCACTGAAAAAAATCACAGATATGACTGGTGCTGTTTACAACTGAAGAAATCATACTGAGAGTACACTCCTGTATGTGCCCAAATCCAAGCCAAAGTACCCCAAACAACCAATACCATAAACACTTCTTCAGGAAAATGTTGTTCCCTATGAAAACAAATTCAAAACAGTGGGAAAGCCACTGTTACACTATAGGCACACATATCAACATGAGGACACAGAAAATATGAAAATTCAAGAAATAGGACACCAAACAGAAATCTGAAACTGAAGAATTCATTGAATGAAATATAAAATACATTTGAAAGCTTCAACAATAGGCTAGATCAGGCAAAAGAAGGAATCTCAGAACTTGAAGACAGGTTTTTTGAAATAACTAAGTCAGATAAAAATAAAATTAAAAAATAAAAAGAAATAAGCAGAGACTTTGTGAGATTTGGAACAATATAAAGTGACTGAATATTTGAACCATCGGTGTCCCTAAGGGTGAAGAGAGATAAAAGGGTTGAAAAAACTATTTTTAGGTTTTAGATGAAAAATTTTAGATATAAATTTCCAAGTCTGTCAACGTACCCAGACATCTAGATTCAAGAGGCCCAAAGATCCCCAACTATCTATTCACCCAACACAGGGACTTCCCAAGTTAGAAAGCAAATCCTACCAGGGCTAAGTGAAGAAACCAACAGTAGCATCGCAGTGGAGGGGAGTTGGCAGTGGACCCAAAGCTTACTCTCCTGGGTCAACCTCCAGGCTGACATCTGCAACTTTAACATCTGGTGGGAGGAGTTCAAGCCTCGGGGTGAGCTTGTGCCAGGAATCACTCCCAAGAGGTCACAGTAACCTCCTAGCTGAAGACTTAAAATTAAAGCATGTGGAGTGCTATACACAGCACTTATTTTGCTAATGATATTTCAAAGAATTGTAAAGAAAGAGAATGAGCATCCAAAAGGGCAGAGAGACTCTGCTGGGCTTGTCTGTTGGCTCCTCTTTTCTGCACCAGCCTCTCCTTTCCTGCTTGGACACAAGGCTCTCCCATTTTCTCCCTCAGTTTCTTATGCTATCCTGTTCTTACTCTCAGACAGCCTTTGTTTTGCTTTCATGAGACCCATGTGTCTCCTCCTTCATTCTTCCCTGCTCTTTCTCCTTTTTCCTTATTTTGAGACTAAACTGACCATCACATTTTTAAGAAAATAATTGAAATGGCATTAATAATTTTTGCTCTTAATATCTATAGGCGTCTCAGCTGGTACACTAACAGAGAAGATTAAATAACACTTTGTTTTTTTCTTTCCTGTGCATTTTGGCTCATGATTGGGGGAGGTGGAATGTACCTATGTTTCTGATGATGATCAAGTTTGCTATTAATAGATTTGGGTTTTTGCTAAGGAATGGCCTGGTGTGAGTATAGGAAAGAATAAATTTGTGCCAGTGAGAACCGAGTTTTGGGTGGGAAGAGATATGAGGCTGTGGGCTGGTGAGGAGTTCGTTGCTATCTGCACCTGAGAAGAAAAGGCTTTTCGAAATTAGAATAGCAGTGCTGGAAACTGAAGGGGAAGGACAGGGGGGAACAAACAGCCACCTGCACACAGCTGCTGACTGACTGAGCACGGGCAGGGTGAATGAGGAGGAGTGATGAGCTTCTCTGACGGCAGTCCTGAAAATGCTGTTCCCATGTTGGCTGAATCAAAATCCCTGGCACCAAAATATAAGAGTCCTGTGTTGTGAGGCAAACAACTTTCTGAGCTTCAGGTATCTTAGTCACAATACCACTTGTCCTGTCTACACCATGGAATTGTAAAGCTCAGACAAAACACTGACAACAGTAAAATATTATACAAATATTATAATAATAGTACCATACAAATGGTTCCTCAACTTTATGCCATGAAGGATGTGTTTCAAAGGTAGAGTGAAAGGCCAGGCCCAGTGGCTCACACCAGTAATCCCATGATTTGGGAGGCAAGGCAGAAGGACCACTTGAGAGCAGGAATTTGAGGTTACCTTGGGCAACATTTAAGTAAATGTATATAATTACATAAATTTAAGACAGAATTAGGACTTTCTTCAATCTCCTAATTAAATCATTCGTAATTTTCATCATCAATGTTTTCAAAACATTTCAGTCGAAAAAATATTAAAAAAATAGCTGGGTTATCATAGCTGACATGCGCCTATAATCCTAGCTATTCAGAAGGCTGAGATAGGAGGATTGCTTGAGTCCAGGAGTTGGAGGTTGCAGTGAGCTGTGATGCCTGGGCAAGAGAATAAGATGCTGTCTCAGTAAATAAATGAAAGAAAGGAAACAAATAGCGGGGAAGAAAAGGAAGGAAAGAAAAGAAAGAAAGAAAGGAAGGGAGGTACTTGGGGCCCTGATACTGGCTTCATTCTGTATTAGCTTTGTAAATTCAAGTCAGTCACTTAGTCTCCCTAAATCTAAGTCTTGTTATCTGAAAAATAGGAATAATGACATCATATTTTATTTGTGAAAAGATTTAGTGAGACATATATATATCTATATGTGTCTGTGTGTATATATATATATATATATAATGAAAATTCCTGGCACCCAATAAGTACATTTTTTTCCCCATGCACCTCCCACAGCCGTCTGGAAAAAACTTTTTGCCAAAGTTTTTTACTGAACTAAATTAATCATTAGTTACATTTTTCTCTTTAAAATTACTTCTATCTCTTTGTTTCTATAAGAATGGATAGAGCAGCACCTGTAGCTCAGTGGATAGGGCACTGGCCACATACAACATGGCTGGTAGGTTTGAAGCTGGCGCAGGCCAGCTAAACAACAATGACAACAAACAACAACAACAAAAAAAAATAGCTGGGCCTTGTGGCAGGTGCCTATAGTCCCAGCTACTTGGGAGGCTGAGGCAAGAGACTCACTTAAGCCCAAGAGTTGGAGGTTGCTGTGAGCTGTGAAGCCACAGCACTCTACCCAGGGTGACAGCTTGAGACTCTGTCTCAAAAAAAAAAAAAAAAAAAGAATAGATAGATATCTAGACAGCATTTATTGTGGACTGTTAGATCTGTTTTGGCTGATATTTAAAATAGTTACTCTAAGGTTGAATAAAGTCAAAATATAGTTTCCACACTCATTTAAATAGATAATAGAAATATTGTTAAACTAATAAACTAAAGCAACATTTAAAAATAGTAGAGTAGCTTACACATGTAGGGAATTACACAAATTGAAGAACAAATCAAGACTTTTAAGGTGACCAGACGTCCTACTTTTGGCAGGACAGTCCTGATTTTTAACAATTTGTCCTGTGGCGTTTTAAAAAAGTCCCAATTTTTTGAAACAATACACTACAAGCTAGGGAACAGCGGGAGAATGAGAAGGGACTAGCAGTTTTCGGCTGCCATGTGGCAGTTTCGCCCAGATATGAGTTTTATATTATTTTTGTTAATTTTATAATGTTAAACTTTAATAATAACAAGTAATTGTTGAGAACTGCTTATCGAGAACTGCTTATCAAAGTTCGCATTGTTGATCAGTTGTTAGAATTTGACCACCATTGTTTGGACTTAATGAACGATGGCAATTTTTGGCACTGGCAACCACGAAAACATTTTGTCACTCTCAGCTGATACACATCGTACTGCATGCTAGTGCTAGTTAGACAAGCGATGTCAACAAATCAGCTATTCAGATAATTTAGGTAAGTAATTTATTTATTTATTTCATGAATTTAGCAGACAATACTCATATTATTTATATTTTATAGTACCGGCAAAAAGTCTCGTGCCGGCCTTGAAAGTAACACTTAACGACTTATGAGGTATCACTGTTAAAAAAAAATATTGATAAGGAAAAGGTTAAATCTTGGGCATCAGCAAAAATCACAATAGAGAACAAATGGTTAGAAATATTTCATCATTTTGAAACAAACCATGTTCCATACAATAATGCACTAAAAATTGTGGGATATG
>CAUYQV010157147.1:0-10024 GCA_963574575.1 Galagoides demidoff | reverse complement strand
TAGTGGTCAAGACAGCATGGTACTGGCACAAAAATAGAGACATAGATATTTGGAATCGAATAGAAAACCTGGAAATGAAACCAACAACTTATAGCCAACTAATATTCGATAAACCAAACAAGAGCATCCACTGGGGGAAAGACTCCCTATTTAATAAATGGTTCTGGGAGAACTGGATATCCCCATGTAAAGACTGAAATTGGACACGCACCTTTCTTCACTCGCAAAAATTGACTCGAGATGGAAAAAGAACTTAAATTTAAGGCATGAAATGATAAAAATTCTCAAAGAATAGGAAAAACACTGGAAGATATTGGCCTGGGGAAAGACTTTATGAGGAAGACTGCCATGGCAATAGCAACACCACCAATAATAAACAAATGGGATTTGATGAAACTGAAAAGTTTCTGTACAGCCAAAGAGACAACCACCAAAGCAAATAGACAACCTACTCAATGAGAAAGGATATTTGCTTATTTTGAATCAGAAAAAAGTCTAATAACCAGGATCTATGCAGAACTTCAATTAATCTACGAGAAAAAATACCCAACTATCCCATACATCAATGGGGAAGAGACATGAATAGAATCTTCTCTAAAGCTGATAGACGAATGGCTACTAAGCATATGAAAAAATGCTCACCATCCCTAATTATCAGAGAAATGCAAACTAAAACCACCCTGAGATATTATCTAACCCCAGCAAGAATGGCCTATATCACAAAACTGCAGATGCTGGCACAGATGTGGAGAGAAAGGAATGCTTTTGCACTGCTGGTGGGACTGCAAACTAATAAGACCTTTTTGGAAGGAAGTAGGGAGAAACCTTAAAGAACTCAACCTAGACCTCCCATTTGATCCTGCAATCCCATTACTGGGCATCTATACAGAAGTAAAAAAAAAAAAAACCTTTTATTATAAAGACACTTGTACTAGGCTGTTTATTGCAGCCAAATTTACAATTGCTAAAAAGTGGAAACAGCCTAAATGTCCTTCAACCCAGCAATGGATTGGTAAGCTGGGTATATACCAGCTATATGTATACCATGGAATATTATTTGGCCACCAAAAATAATGGAGATTTAAATTTCCCAAATTTTCCCACTAATCTTTTTTTCTGCCCCAGGATCTCATCAGGACTTAGTTGTCATGTCTTCTCTGCTCCCTCTAGTCTCTTATAGGTTCTCAGTCTTTCTTTGTTTTTCATGACTTTGACAGTTTTGAAGATGACTGGCTAGGCCTCTTTTAAAGAGTGTTTCTCAATTTGGATTTTCCTGATGAGAGATTATGGGATTTGGGGAAGAATACAACAGAAGTGATATGTCAGGGATACATGTTATCCATATGATATCACTGGTGATGTTAAACTTGGATAGAGGATTTGGGGATATTTGCCTTAACTGGCTTCTAGGTTTGTTGAATTAAACAAGAACTTGAAGCTTTTGGAAGAATTTACAAACTATAAAATGCAACACAAATACCCATGATTCTGGTAGATTAAAAAAAATTGCCTCCCCCTGAGATATCTATGTCTTAATTCCTAGAACCTACAAGTATTACCTAAGATGGAAAAATAGAGGACAGAGTCTTTGAAAATGTTATTAAGAATTATTCTGGATTAGCTAGATTAACCCTAAATACAATGAATATAAGAGAGAGGCAGAGGGATATTTCATATACACATGGAGAAGAAGGTAATTGAAAACAGAAAAATTTGAAGATGTTAGACTTTAAAGATTAGAAAAAGAATACTCTCAACTGTGAAAGTTGATTATATAAAATGGCATCACTATTGTCATACCCAACTAAAATGGATTCAGGAGGCCATGGGGAAGACTATCCAAGTCTCTGTCCCAGAAACTTCTTTTGTAATTCAACAGAAAAACTACAAATACATAATTACAACTTTAATAGTACATCTTAACTAATATGTGCCACTGCTCATCAATCAGAGATCGGCTACTGAAATACACTGATGGTACCAATGAATTCCCCCCCACCCCCCCTTTTTTTTTTGAGGCAGAGTCTCACTCTTTCACTCTGGGTAGAGTGATATGATATCATAGCTCACAACAACCTCAAACTCTTGGGCTCAAGCAATCCTCTTGCCTCAGCCTTTAGAGTAGCTGAGATTACAAGTGTATGCCTCAATACCCATGAGTTTTTCTATTTTTAGTAGAAATGTGTCTTGCTCTAGCTCAGGCTGGTCTTAAACTCATGAGCTCAGGTGATCCACCTGCATCAGCCTCCCAGAGTGCTAGGATTACCGGCATGAGCCACCATGCCTGGCCTTAATGAATTTTCTTTCAAAACAATTTAGTCCTTCTTCCTCTTTTCTCCAGTAAAATCTTAGACTTTCCCTTTGTTATTCAGACACACACAGGTTAACACACCCTGGTTTGTGTGTTATAAGTTGCAATTCTAATTTTTGTATATTATTCCTAAGTAAACTCTTTTGGTTGGGGATTTGTTTTTGTAAATTTTTATTTAAGGTTGGTATAATCTGGTGTCATAAGTGAGATCACTGGTTCCTGGAACTCCCTCAAAACTTTTCTGTTCTCCATGTTTCCACATGCCACTTTCTCACTCTAATGAGACTCCTTTCTTAAATAAACTCTACTTTTTTTTTTTTTTAAAATCAGAGTCCCACTTTGTCACCCTTGGTAGAATACCATGGTGTCATAGCTCACAGCAACTTCAAACTCTTGGGCTCAAAAGATCTTCTGTGCTTGGCACCTGTAGCTCAAGTGGCTAAGGCATCAGCCACATACACTAGAGCTGGTGCGTTCAAATGCAGCCTGGGCCTGCCAAACAACGATGGCTGTAACCAAAAAAAAAAAAAAAAAAAAAAAAAAGCCAGGCATTGTGGGAGGTGTGGGTAGTCCCAGATACTTGGGAGATGGAAGCAGGAGAATTTCTTGAGCCCAGGAGTTGGATGTTGCTGTGAGCTGTGATGCCATGGCACTCTACCCAGGGGACAGCTTGAGGCTCTGTCTCGCGAAAAAAAAAAAAAAAAAAGAGATCCTCTGGCCTCAGCCTCCCAAGTAGCTGGGACTACAGTCTCCCATCACAGTACCTGGCTATTTTTAGAGACAAGGTATCACTTTTGCTCAGGCTGATCTCAAACTCCTGAGCTCAGGCAATCCACCTGCCTTGGCCTCCCAGACTGCTAGGATTACAGGTATGAGCCACCACACCTGGCTTAAACTTCACTTTTTTTGGTTTGAGTTTTCTAGGTTTAGTTGGGATCTGGTTATGAGGGACTTTTTTTTTTTTTTTTTTTTTTTTTTTTGAGACAGAGTCTCCAGCTGTTGCCCTGGGTAGAGTACTGTGGTGTCATAGCTCACAGCAACCTCCAAATCTTGGGTTCAAGCAATCTTCTTGCCTCAGTTTTTTCTATTTTTAGTAGAGATGGAGTCTTGCTTTTGCTCAGGCTGGTCTTGAATTCCTGAGCTCAAGCAATCCACCTGCCTCTGCCTCTGAGAGTGCTAGGATATGAGGGACTTCCCCCACCCCCAATTAAAGGTTTTCATCCTTCTTGGGGAATAAGCGTTTCTTCTTTTTTGGTGAGTATTCTACTTTTGCTTTTGTGCATCTAGTTTTAATTTTGACTTTTTTTTAAATAAAAGAACTGCCCTCTTTAAGGTTTGAACTCAGGGCCATCAGACTATGGGACTGAGGCACTTTGTGCCAATAGGGCAATTCAGCTTTTGTGTATTTGTCCTTGAACCTATTCAACTGGATAAATTTATTTACAATATGGCTTTCAATATTCAAAGACATGCCTAGATCATCCCCTGGTGATTTCAGATGGTTACATTTTCAAACATTATGGTCCGTCATCATGTCTCCTAAAGACAATTTGGAACTACAAAGCCATTATGGAGTTCTTTTGAATTTCCTAAACTTATTTGTTCTCAGAAATAAATTAAAAGACCAAGGCTATGAGATTAAATACTCTAAATAGGACACAATATGATCTAAAAAAAATGCCCCACTGAAAAATACTATCTCAAAGCTAGCTGAGATTCTTTCCTCTCCAGAATTTTCCCCTTCCCTTTCTAAAATTCTTACTTTTCTTTATTATTCTGAAGATGAACTCCCTTTCCTTCCCCTAACTCAACTACTAACCCAATTCTCTTCACTAACTTTGTTTTTAATATGTAAAATTTCTAGGGAAGTTTCAGATGGAGGAAATAAACGGGGTTAAAATGTGCTATTTTAGCATATTAACTATTTAAAGACATTTGAAAAACAGCAGATACAAAAAGATCACTTTGACTCACACTGTTTGTTAAAAGAAGAAAATAAAATTACCATAAGAAAGACAGTCTCCTGCATGGCGCCTGTGGCTCAAAGGAGTAGGGAGCTGGCCCCATATACCAGAGGTGGCAGGTTCAAACCCAGTCCCAGCTAAAAACCGCAAGAAAAAAAAAAAAAAAGAAAAAAGAAAAACACTCTCCTTATGCTAGGAAAAAAAGGCAACTCTCTTATTTTCAAGGGAGAAAAATGTGGAGACCACAAAAATACTGTACAGACATTATTAAACTAATTCTTACCATTTAAACTTCCTCAATTTAGTCGCATTTTCACAATTTACTATTAGTCTGTTGCAGTATATTGGTAACTGGCTCTAACTGCTTCTTTAGGATCTTTACTTCCTGAGGCAGGCTCCTATGCCACATAAAAATTATTCTATGTTTTTCTTTTGTTAATCTGTATTATATTAACCTAATTTTCAGATCCACTGGGACCCTAAAGGCTGGGATGCCTAACTTGCTCAGGAACTTATAGTGGGATCTACAGCCAGAAGAAGATAAGAATTCTTAACAAAGTTTACTCTCCCAGATTTCTATCTGTAATGTCTGGTTGAGAAAGGAAGGACTCCTTGTTTTCTTGAATGGATGCCGCTTCTCCTGTGGAAACTTATCTGTCAACTGAACATTTCTTCTTGAAACTGTTAACTACATGTCTGTCTGAGCTGGGGTCTCACTGTTGTCCAGGCTGGAGTATAGTGGTGTGATCATAGCTCACAACAGCCTCAAATTAATGGCCTCGAGTGATTCTCCTATTCCTCTTAGCCTCTAGCAACTGTTTTTGTGAAATTCAACAGAAAAAAATACAAAGATCTAACTATAACTTTAAGATTATGTCTTACCTATGCGGAAGAATGAAACTAGACCTCCACCTCTCACTCTATACAAAATAAAGTCAAAATGAATTAAAGACCTAAATGTAAGACCTGAAACAATAAAACTACTAGATAAAAACATTAGAGAAATGCTTCAGGACATTGGCCTGAGGAAACATTTAAGAATAAGACCTCAATAGCACAGGAAGCAAAAGAAAAAATAATATATGTGATTATATCAAACTAAAAAGCTTCTTCATAGCAAAGGAAACAGTGAAAAGATAACCTGCAGAATGGGAGAAAATATTTGCAAACTACTCATCCAACAAAGGATTACTATCAAGGATATACAAGGTACTCAAATATCTCAAAAGCAAAGGAACAAACAATCCAATTAAAAATGGGCAAATGATTGTGGCAGACGCCTGTAGTTCCAGCTACTCAGGAGGCTGAGGCAAGAGAATCGCCTAAGCCCAGGAGTTGGAGATTGCTGTGAGCTGTGATGTCACGGCACTCTACCAAGGGCAATAAAGTGAGGCTCTGTCTCAAAAAAAAAAAAAAGGGCAAATGGGGGAGAGGCGTAAGATGGTTGACTGTATGTAGCTAGTATGCACCTCCTCCACAGAGAGGAACCAGAATAGTACATAGATATTCACCCTTCAGATTATCTGAGAGAGAATCCTGGGACTCAACAGAGAAGTGACAGGAAGCACCAAAAGTGAGTAAGAAATGGGGTATGAGGCAGCTTGCTTGGCCAGGGATTAGCTGAGACCTAGGAGAAGCTCCTGAGTGTATGGAAAGGATAAGAGAGTATCTCATAGGGATCCACACTCCCACAATTCTACTGTCTTGACTATGGGAGAATCCCTTAACATACAAGGGGCTTGGGCTTAGCATAAGGAGCTGCCTAGAGATTGCACAGATACATTGCTCCAGAAAGGGAACCCACATGGAATCCCATAGGCATCTAAGTCCAGAGAAACTTCAGCTTGACCTCATTCTGAGAGCCTAGATACCAGAGATCTATAGCCCACCACAAGGCTGGACTGATGTGGCTGCTGCTACTGCCACTGCTGGGCCAAGGAAGTAGAGGGGATATTGAGAGCTCCCATGCCCCACTAGGACCATTCCTACATCCTGCCATGAACTTCTGTGAGACTAAAGCATGAAAAGATTACACTTCCATAGCTTCTTACCCAAACAACTCACCTGAGAGGGGCCCTACCCTCTTTGGTCACAGGCCTACAACTGGAACCATTGAGCACTTTTCTGTGCCTCACTTTCAGGCCAGACTCACACTGGTACTGCTGCAGGTAGTATTGGGCTGAGGATGAAGGGGGAAGACTAGTCACTCTCATGCACCCCTAGGACACTTCCCACCATCTTATATGGGCTTCTTTGGAACCATAGTGTGAGCAGTCTGTTCTGTTCACAGCTTCTAAACCACATTGCTCTACCTGAGAAGAGCCCCACCCTCCTGTGTGGCAGGCCCACAGCAAGCACTATTCTGTGAGTGTAGCCACCAGGAGACTATATCCCATAATGCCCAGCCTTGCATTTTATATTTTCAACAGCTATATGCCAGGGTTCTAATATCTCTACATCTTTACCAAAACATTTCTTCTTCTTATTTTTTTTTTTTTTGAGACAGAGTCTCACTCTGTCACCCTTGGTAGAGTGCCATGGTGTCCCAGCTCACAGCAACCTCAAACTCTTGGGCCCAAGCACTTTTTCTGCCTCAGCTTTGCAAACTACTCATCCAACAACTCCCAAGCAGCTGGGATTACAGGTGCCCGCCACACGCCTGGCTATTTTTTGGTTGTAGTTGTCATTGTTGTTTGGCAGGCCTGGGCTGGGCTCAAACCCACCAGCTCTGGTGTATGTGGCTGGTGCCCTAGCCGCTGAGCTACAGGTGCTGAGCTATTTTTTTAAAAATTATTGTTGGGGATTCATTGAGGGTATACATAACCAGGTTACTTTTGTTAGATAAGGACCCTCTTATAATTGTGTCCCACCCCTCAAAGGTGTAGCATATCCCTTGTCTCCCCACCCTCTCCATCCTTCCCATTCTCAGCTCTCCCCAGCCTCCACCCCCCTACCATGTATGAAGATATTAATTATCCTCATCTCAGAATTGAGTACATAGAATTCTTGTTTCTCCACTCTTGTGATGATTTAGTAAGAAGAATGTGTTCCACATTCATCCAGGTTAATACAAAAGATGTAAATTCTCCATCCTTTTTAGTGTCTGAATAGTATTCCATGGTATACATATACTACAGCTTGTCAATCCTTTCCTGGGTTGGTGGGCATTTAGACTGTTTCCACATTTTGGCAATTGTAAATTGAGCTGCAATAAACAGTGTCCCTGTGGTAAAAGGATTTTTTTTCTTCTGGGTAGACGCCTAGACATCCGTGGTAATCGCAACAACAACCAAAGTAAACAAATGGGACTTAATTAAACTGAAAAGCTTCTGTACAGCTAAGGAAACAGCAACCAAAGCAAATAGACAAGCTACACATTGGGAAAGGATATTTGCATATTTTGAATCAGACAAAAGCTTGATGACTAGGCTCTACGGAGAACTAAAATTAATAAACATAAAATGAGCCAACAATCCCTTATATCACTGGGCAAGAGAGATGAATAAAACCTTCTCTAAAGAAGACAAACGAGGCTTGGGGCCTGTGGCTAGAATGGCTAAGGTACCAGCCACATACACCTGAGCTGGGAGGTTTGAATCCAGCTGGGCCCAGCAAACAACAATGATGGCTGCAACCAAAAAATAGCCAGGCATTGTTGCAGGCACCTGTAGTCCCAGCTACTTGGGAGGCGGAGGCAGGAGAATCTCTTGAGCCCAGGATTGGAGGTTGCTGTGAGCCATGATGCCATGGCACTCTACCCAGGGTGACAGCTTGAGGCTCTGTCTCAAAAAAAAAAAAAAAAAAAGGAAGACAAATGAGTGGCTAACAAACATATGAAAAAATGTTTCAGTGTCCCTAATTATTAGAGAAATGCAAATCAAAACCTGAGATATCATCTAACCCTAGTGAGAATGGCCCACATCACAAAGTCTCTGTTTTTTAATTTTTATTATTTATTTATTTATTTATTGTAGAGACAGAGTCTCGCTTTATCACCCTCAATAGAGTGCTGTGGCATCACACAGCTCACAGCAACTCCCAACTCCTGGGCTTAGGTGATTCTCTTGCCTCAGCCTCCCAAGTAGCTGAGACTACAGGCACCTGCCACAATACCCATCTATTTTTTTGTTGCAGTTTGGCTGGGGCTGGGTTTGAACCTGCCACCCTTAGTACATGGGGCCAGCGCCCTACCCACTGAGCCACAGGTGCCGCCCTCTGTTTTTATTTTTTTAATAGTAGTTATCCTAACGGGTATAGATAGTTCCTCTTTATTTTTGCATCTTTGTTTTGCCATTTTGTCTATGTCTGTAAAATGTTGGTACTTTGAATGGTATCATGTGAATTTATCTATTAATTTGAAAAAAAATGATATCTCTCATATTAAGTCCAAGAGATGTAATCTAATAATGAGGGACATCTTCAACTTGTTCAAGGTCACTTTCATTTCTTTTAGAAGTGCATTAAATTTTTCTACATGAGGTTTTACAAACTTTTCAGGTAAGTTTACTTTTAGGTTAAAATCATGTCTTGTTTATACATATAATCTTATCTTCCTTAATATTTTGTTATTATTTTTATGTTTATAAAGATTACTAATTTTTTAATGTAAATTTTACATTCTGATACCTTACTGAATTTTTCATTATTTATATTAGTTGTTATCATTGATTCCTTGGATTTTCTGGGTATATTATTATTAATATATGATACGCACATAGAGATCTTTATACTTTTTATTTTCCAATTTACATACTTCTATTTGTTTTCTTTGATTGCATTGGATAATTCCTCTATGTGGTTTAATTAGTAAAAACAGAAAACATTCGTGCTTTGTTCCTGATATTAATTGGAATTACTCTGGTGTTTTCCCATTAAGACACATCCCAAATATAATGACATATGAATGTAAATAATATGAGGACTGTCTGGAAAGTATCCAGCCATAGATGTCTCTATTTTTCATAATACATGACTGGATACTTTCTGGATAGCCCTCATGTAGAATAGATATGATATAATAACATATGATCCTATATATACATACAATCAGGTTAGAGACATTCATTAATTTCTATTTTGAGTATTTTAAAAATCTAGAATATGTATTGAATATTATTGAATGATATTTTAGCACATAGGAAAATAATCAGTGACTTTTTCTTTAAGATATGTTGAAATGGTGAATTACAGTAATGCAATTTCCTGTATCTCCTTCTTGCATATCTGGGACAAATCCTACTTGGTCCTGATGTCTTATTTTTATAATCCTCTTTGTTAATATTTTATTTAAATTTTTGCCTTAATATGAATAATTTTTTCAAAAAATTAAGAATTTCAATTAACACTAATAAATGAGGTTGATTTCAAGTTACATTATTGATGCCACTTTTAATAGACTTTCTTAAAAAAAAGTTTTAAGTTTAGAGAAAAATTGTGTAGAAAATATGGAGTACCATATACTCCCTCTTCCCCTCCCACAGCTTCGTTATTAACATCTTGCATTAGTATGGTATGTCTGTTACAATTGACAAATCAGCATTGTTACATTATTATTCACTAAAGTCTACAGTTTACATTAGGATTTACTCTTTGTTGTATGGATTTTTTTTTTTTGAGACAGAGCCTCAAGCTATCCCCCTGGGTAGAGTGCTGTGGCATCACAGCTCACAGCAACCTCCAACTCCTGGGCTCAAGCAAGTCTCCTGCCTCAGCCTCCCAAGTAGCTGGGAGCATAGGTACCTGCCACAAC
>CAUYQV010157146.1:0-41551 GCA_963574575.1 Galagoides demidoff | reverse complement strand
TAGCTCAGCTATCTAATTGACAAATACAGCCTCTAAATTGTTCAAGCCCTTTGCCCCAGTCACATTTCTGTTATAAAAATTCATCACCAACTTGAAAGTTATAAATGAAAATATTCAAACCATAAAGTTTACAAAGTAATGTGTAAGGTTGCAAGAAGCAAAGCAGAGCATCAATGATGCTCTATAGGGCAGTACCTATGGCTCAAAGGAGTAAGGCACTGGCCCCATATGCTGGAGGTGGCAGGTTCAAACCCAGCCCCGGCCAAAAACTGCAAAATAATAATAATAATTATATTGTATAAATTAGAGGCTCCCAAACACAAACCAATAGTAATTTAATTTTTTAAAGCAATGTGAAGAAAAGAAAGACTCTTCCTTACTATTTATCTAATATTAAAATTTTGGAGCTAGCAGAGCTTAGATCAATTCTTGTTTAATAGTTTTAATTATTTTATGAGATGATTACATGAGAACGCCTTTTAAAGCTTACTTTCTGAAACTCCTGTATGCATCCGCTGAGGAAACACTCAGCCTGTTAAAGATCTGGTAAGACCACCGTGAAATGTCCTTTCAGTTAGGAACTACTCAGTGTCAGCGCCAACTCTGGGATTTTTCTATATTCTCTTTCCAAGTTCATTTTGGAATGGAAAGCAACACTCACGCTCAACGTCCAATATTTATTTTCTGTTGCTAATGTGGTGATTTATCTGTGGTTTTATAATGAATAAATTACACAAATGCCAATGTAATTTAAAAGCCTCTAGCACATCACCTAATTAAAGACTATTTAAAAGTCTAAATAAATATGCACTGGCCTTTCCACGGTATTGGCCCGACAAACTTATAGAGTATTACTTAATTGTGCTTTTTGTTCCTTAATATAGACTATCATTTTAATTACTCTGTCATCTCACTCATTATTGCAAATAGTTTCACCATGCCTAGGTGAAAATAAGCCATTTTTCCATAGTTCTCTTTAGAACAGTGGTTTTCCACCTTCTTGGCGACACACCGAAACTCCCTGAGAAGCTTTAAGACTACATCCCCTGAGACTAATTTAATTAGTGGAGGGTACAACCTGAATAATGAGATTTTTTTAAAAAGCTCTCCAGGTGATTCTAACATGCAGCCAAGGTAAGAATCACCTTTTTTTTTTTCTTTCTAAAGGAAATCATATCAAAGTCTTTAAATTTAAAACAAGGTGGACATAAAATGACATTTTTGAACAAGAGTTCGATAATGTGATTGAATATTATTCAGATTCTAAGAAATAACATCATTTGACCCATTGAGATGGGTCTACTATTTACAATCACTAGACCTAGCCTAGCCTAAAACCTGAAATAGAAGTATCACAACATTCTGAAACCCATCTCTTCCTCCCCAAAGAAAGATGTCAATTAATTTGAAATGCTATAAAGTAACCAAATATCTCAAAAGTGGTCTGCCTCACTAGCAAACGACAAGTGGGAAGATTCCTACTCAGAATTCCCATACTATATTTTCTGGCAGTCCGCCTTTTGAATTTCCCTTTGAAACATCTCACAAACTATATTGTTTATCTTGTCAGAATACAAACGAAGAGAGCTGTTTCCATTATAAAACAAAACAAAACCTGACAAGGGAAAAAACATACAAAATGTCTTAGTTCACTTTCTAAGTAGCCATTACATATCAAAATTCGTTGATTTCATTTTGGAAAGAAAGCAGTAAACGCCACTGTTGCTTAATCGGCTTGAGTTGTCATTAGCACAACTCATTCCTCCCAATTAATTGTTGTGATCTCCGGATACCCGGTGGAGGGTGAGAAGAATGGGGGAGCAATAAGCATTTTTTTCTCTGAGCTACTGTATGAAGTCCAGTCTCAGGTTTTACTTAATGTGTGGTTTCCATTCACTCCCCACAGGACAAGGCCTTTCCTATTATTAACAGCAGCAAACCCTATAACCCATCTTTTCTATATTTGCACCATAATGTATCAAAACCCAAGGAGCACAAAGGACAGATGATGCTAGCTCCATCAAGAGCATGGCATTGGAGACTATCACGAGATCTGCTGGACACCTGCGAGCAGGAAAACAAGGCACACTGTGAGATCCGATGCTGCTTACTTGTCTCTGGGGTTTGGTAGTGGCCCTAGGAAAAGTGTCACTTCAAAGTCATCAGTTCTATACCAACAGGTTTTACCATTTTTACAGCCTTCTATAGAAAGATGAGGTGAACTCTGGCAGTCTCAAAATATGCTTAGCAACACTAGTCTCCACAGAAAAGTAGAAGCTCCTTTCATTTGCCTTTATATTAGCTTTCCTCCGTCTTAGACCTCACTAACTCTTTAAGGCATGGACTGAATCGGAGACTTACCTGTCCGCAATGGACACTTGCTAAGTTCTTATATGTCATGCGGCATGTGCTCAGAACACATCAGATATTGATTGATAGTGTTATAAAAGTCCCAAAGGGCAACACAATGTTAAGGTACAAGGCACCTGTCACAAGAAAAGGGATTCTCAGCCTTTGTAGGACCATAGCTCAAATTTAATAAATCTGGTTCTTTTCCTGAGCTTGGAGATCACCTCAGAAACCATAAGATTAAAAACAAACAAACAAATAGGTAAATAAAAACGAAACTACTGCTTCCGGAGAGGGACAGAGATGGTCATTTTACTGCACAACGTTCAGATCAGAGTTGGAGGCACAAAGCCCACTGTGCGTTATTTCTCCACAATGCTCTCTTCCAGATCAAGTTTACTCAAGTCTACCTCCCCACTATCTGCAACCCCACAGCATTATTTATATACATTCTCAAACTTAAGATTCTATCATGGAACATCATATAAAGTGGTGGGAGTGATGACCCAAAAAGGTTTAATAAGGTACCATTCAGTGTGATTCAGGGGCAAAGCATGTTGAACCATAAAGAACATGAGTATATGAATCATACGGAAAGTTACTAAGTACCATTTTAATGTTTTTAATTCCTTCCTCATTATTTCTAGTTAAAACATTAGTTGGCTTCTTTTCAGCATCTGACTTTTACTAAATTTAATAATAAAAACAAAAATAATGAACAGAGCGATTACTGAGTAGAAACCCATAGAATCTGGCTAATCAAAACTATCATATGCATCTTAAATGTAGTTATGAACTTAGACCTGAAGTCTGTGAACTCACTTCTACCTACGAGTGAAGGTCCTTAACCTCTTCTATGCTGGTCATTATCCTTGCCAGGCCCTCCCTACCTTCTAAAATCAAGGAGCTCTTCTATTACTTTTTCCTCCAATGTCTCAATGCTTTCCAGAAATATGATGAATTTCCTTTATTTATGCCTGATTTGCTTGCTTATTGTTTTTCTAGTTTCCATCCTGATTCCACCTTTAATCAATGATCTAGAATCATCCGAAGTTCATGATCAGGGTCATTAGAGTGCAAAGGTAATCACAATAAATAAGCATTACAGGTTTAACCACCATTCACTCTCAAAGTCATTTTTCAGTAGCTCTTTGTGACCTCATACTCATACTCCTGTCATGCACACCCCCCCAGATGTGTTCATTTAGGTGTGATCACATGGTGTCTAGCATTCTGTCAGTGTCTAGCCCATACTCACCCCCAGAATTTCTGTAAAGCCATCAGTAGTCAATTGGAGAGCCGACTATTATTCCTCTCAGTTGAACTATTCCAGCCAAAAGCAAATAAATACATGTCTGTTAACTGTGCATTTAACTCTATTAAGTTTTCTCCAGTAGCTCATGGACACAACCTCTTACTAGCTTTGTGAGCCATTTTAGGCAGGTGAAGAAAGGGGAAAAAAAAAAAAAAACAGTGCTGCTCAGCTCTGTCTGATTCACCAATCCTACAGAGTGAAAGGATTTTGACAGAGGAGAAACCTGAGTCCTGGCCTCCAGGGTAAAGCTCTTATCTCTGTGATTAATTTTCTTCATTTGTAAAATGAGGGCCCTTTCAGATCTCAACTTCTGAGTCTCTAAATTCCCAAAGTTGAAAGAAGTGAGTAAGCAGCAATATACATTTCAATGACAACAATTTAAGCTATTAAATCTTTTTACTGAATGTCTGACTAGTTGAAGATACAGAATAAAAATATACAATGGATTAGTGATTTTGCAATTATCCTGTTACTTCTTTTATAGAACCCAACTGTATAATTCGAGACTTAAAGTAAGTTTTTGGCATTAATTATTGGCTTGTGCATCAAATTCACATGAACATAGTTAAATTCTCATTTCGTTTTGCCCTAGGAGGAAACCAGCCTGCCAAGAATTATTTCAGATGCCTTTAGCAAGCAGCATGTTACTATAAGGGGTGAGGCTTTTGAATAAGGTAAACACTTAGGCTGTCATAAGGCATCCATCTTAATAAAAAAATAAAAAAAATCATAAAATTTAATTTATATTCAATGCTCTAAACACTTAGAAAATACAAATTTCTAACCATTCCAACTATTTTGTCATAGAATATATGTAGTGTTCTGTGTCTTTTTTTGTAGTTTAAAATCATTTTTGGTAATGTCTGGATAAGGCTACACCAATAGTCTCCTCAGCAGTATTGTTGAATGTACTTGTTTGCCAATTCAAATAATTTTGAACAAACATTCTATTTAAACAGGTGGAGTCAGGGAAAACTGCACTATTTGAACAACCAAACAACCAAGGGAGGGTCTGCTTCATCAACAAAATGCAACAAGTATTCACAGCAAAGTCAACTCCTAGTAAATGACTTTTTGTAAAAGGCATCTTCAAGGATAATAGTGCAAGGAGCAACAGCCTCTTAATTTAACCAAACATTATTTTTACATTTAGTATACTAAGTACAAGCTTCAATGCAATATGAATGATAAAACTGGAGACTGGATAACATAAACTTTATTGTGAATTCATACTACAAAATAGATACCAAAAATTACGCTGAGCTTAAGAATGACTACTGAACTTAACCTGAGTTGAGAAGAGTACGTGGGTAACTGCCTCAGAAAAGACTCAACACAAGCAACTGGTTAGGAAGTCTGGGATGCATGGGAGTGGAGTGCAGTGCTCACCCAAACACTGCAAGGCATTCAGAACTGACCTGAGGAAAGGTGGCTTTAATCACGCCAACTGGTTTGGGCATAGGGAATGATACCACGATTTATTTCTCTTCTCCAACATGAGGCATTGGCTAGAGGATACGGAAATCCCCTCCAGCTCTAACTTTCTGTGACTCTGAACTACCTAGAGGGTTGGGTTACCAGAACTGTAGGGAAATATACCATAAGCACTCCCAGAGTATAAATGATTCCCAAACTGCTTCTCAGTTGGTGCCTGTTTTTAAAGGTTGAGTAAGCACACTTATAAAACTTTCGGTAGATCCTACGTATATAATACAGTATTGATAACTATACGCAGTTTCATGGGGTACACTTACTTCCAAATTCACTTTGTGTACATGATATATGTGCAGCTTTTTACACGTCAAGCATACCTCAAAAAGTTAATCTCAAAGGTGAAATGGGAGTAGGAGGGTGTTGAGAGGGGTTAGGGAGGTTAGGGAGACTGCATTTACTCTGAACTACAGTTACATTTCAAGCCGATTCAAAATCTCTCCAAATTTCTAAAAATGCCTCATTTGCTGAAGCTAAGACCCCCCAAAACTAATAAACGTCTGTAAGTCTAGGTATGCTTTGAGCAAACTACAATCTCTCTAGCTCTCTTGTCACAAACCAAGGGAATTGTTAGATTTCTACAGAACCTTCCAGGTCCTACATTCTATTAACTAAATTTCCTAGACAGTTTCTAATTGTAAACATTTACCCATTTAGGCGATGTGACTCATTACCTTCGTCTGCCATAGAACATCAGACTCCTGGGGTCTCGTTTTTAAAACTAAAGTTAGCAGACATTTCACCCGAGAAACAAATTCCTTACCTCTTTGAGGAGTTAGCATAAAACAAAACAAAGCATTTTGAAAGCATTGTGTTATGAAGTAATCATCAACAGTGCGTTTCATTAGGCCTGCCCAGACCAAGACTATTTTACAGAACTGCATACCTTCTTCAGTGTTTGTTCATTTGACGTCCTGGTCGTATGGCAGTAGAGGAAACTTTGGTTTTTATTCATTGAGGAAATTTTCTACCTCTCCCTAGTGAAGATTTCTCTCTAACAGAAGATAAGTGCTCAGACTTCACCTGTTTCACCTAGCTACACGCTCATTCAGACCCAGAGCAAAGCCCACGCCACGCCGGGCTGGGGTGGGGTGGGGGGTAGGGCTGGATGGGGAGGTACAGGAATGCATCGCTGCTGTTAGAAATTAAAGTTGATGGGAGTTGCATTCCAATCCGACCAGAGCTGCGCCTGCCGGGTGCAACCACAGCGAGGCGGGCGCTGCCGATCGGGCTGGGTCTCACGGATGGGGAGCTGACAGCTCCCGCCAGCCCGCGCTAAGGGGAGAAGAGGGGTCCGCTGCTACCCCACACCCGGCGTGCGAAAACACCGTCTTGTCCTCAAAGATTATTTCACGGAAGAACGGAAGGCAGGTACCCCAGAGGTCTCCCAGGAGAAACCCCCAGGGAGAAGTGGTGACAGGAGGCTCGGGTCCCGCCACTCACCTTCTGCTGCCTCCGGGCCATGTCGGTGGGCTGCTTGGCGTTGAAGGGGTACGCGATGCACCTCACCACGAAGACGTAGAGCTGCAAGCGGATCCTCCGCTCCTGCTCCTCGTCCAGCTGCCGTTCGGGCTCGTCTCGTCCCTCGCTGAGCACCGAGGGGCTCGGGCTCACGGGTCTGGCCGCGCCGCCGCCGCCGCCGCCGCCCGCGCGTCCCAGCGCGTCCCGCCGCCCTTCCCGAGCCGGGGCCGGCTGCGCTCGCTGCGAGCCGCCCGCCGCCACCAGCACATCGCGGCTCTCCTCTTCCAGCCCCTCGTCCGACTCCTCTTCGCTGGAAGACGGGTCCAGCATGGTGCTCGGGGGACCCCGCCGCGCGCCTCGCTGCCCCCAGGCGCCTCACCCCCGGCGGCTGCACCCGCAGGTCCTGAGGAGTCTCTGGGCTGGCAGTAGCGGCCGCAGAACGAAAGGGAAACTGGCCAGGGCTTTCCGGACACGTCGAGTTAGACACAGGAGTGTTTCCTACCACCAGGCGAAAGGGGCGGGCAGGAGCGGGAGGAGGACTGGGAGGGGGGAGCGGAGCCGCCGGCTTGAATAGGCGGAGTTAGCGCGGGGGACGAGCCTGAGCGCCTGGGGAGCTGCTCCGCCAGCCCCCGGCGCGCCGGCCCTGCGGCCGCGCCGAACCCTCCGGCAGAGGTGGCGTGGCCGGAGCGCTTGGACGCAGGTGGGGAACCTGTGGCGCCTACAACTAGCAACACGTGGAGTGGCAGGTTGCGGCGCGGCGCGGAGCGGCGGAGTGCGCGTGCGCGCGCCGCGGCCGGGGCCAGGGCGCCTGGGCTCCCGGAGCTCGCAGTGGCTAAAGCAGCGGAGTCTCCACCCGGGGCTGCGTGGACTGCCCAGAGCCCACCACACATCATCTTCTCCTCCCTCAGGCCTCCTGGGGAGATGGGAGTGGGATAGGACGACGGAGAGGGTTGGCCCTCGCGCCTGGGACTTGTCTCAGGCGCGAACCTGGTGCCCAGGGTTGAACCCAAGCGCGGAAAAGTGGAACTGGAGCCGATCATCTCCAAATATCATTACGAGAAGACTTTGAAAAGTCTCTCGCCCTGCTCTCCTGCTGTTTGACTTTTATGCTGAAGTCCAGTTTATAAAAGTTGGCACGTAATGGAAAGAAAAAAAAAACCCACGACGTTTACTTTTTGAACTCTCATCCCTGCAGATGCAAGAACAACATAGGTTTTGTATTTGCAAAATGACACTTTGATTCAGTTCAAACCTAGCACTATTATTTTCTGGGTTGGGATGAGATTGACTTAAAACAGGCTGTATATAGTAGACGTTTATTCAGTACTGTGTGAGCGACCGCCGAGTATGCATCACTGTAATTAGCCTTTTCCGGGCCCGCGGTGCAAGGAAGCTTTCAACACTTGGTCTCTGCTGGCTTTGGCCTCAAGTGGGCGTCTCATAGCTGCACAGGAGCCCTACCTTTTCTGACCACATTGCTCACTCGTGATGCCAGAACCTCCTAGGCGTTTCTTTTTGTGATTCTGTGTCCTTCCTTAGTCCTGACAGAGGGGAGAAACGGGCAAAACAGTGCATTCAACCCAAGGTGCAGTGTGCAGGGGCCAGGCTGGCAGGGGAGTGACAAAGCTCAGTGGAAGTAACACAGGGCAAATGAAACTACTACCAGCTCTGAGCTTGTCTAACGCATAGCCGAATATTTACCAGTGTTAGCTTTTACAGGCCGCTTCCATGGTTAGGTAACCGGAGATCCTTTCCTTCTGTATTTACTGCCATTTTCCTTAAATGGGATAAAAGACAGGAGGCAACTTTTTTACTCTTGGGGAAACTTGCTTATTTATCAATCCTTAAGTGATCCCATAGTGATAAAAGTTATTTTACTAAGGGCTCGGCTGTGGGCTGATGGCCAACTGCCAAGAAATAAGAAGTCTCAAAAACTGATGTATCTTAAGACAGGGCTTTATTTTTGACAAGGCAAATGATATATCACAATTTTATTCATTTAAGTCATAGTTTCTGATAATTTGCAGTCTGCAAAGTGCTATGAAACTGTTTATCTAATAGCACTATCGAAATAATTTTCTGAGGCAGATGATATTATTATTGATTGCTTTTTGTACCAGATTTTTGCACTAAGCTCTTTACATACGTTGTCTCACTTCTCTTTACTTCCACGACATTGGAAGGAACCCGAGACTTAGAAAATCCTCTTTCCTTAGGTTACAGAACTAGCAACCAGTGGAATAAGAACTCAGCACCATTTTGTATTTTCAAATATTGCCAATTTCTACTGTAGTTTGCCTTCATAATAAATTATTATATTAAATGTATGATGTTTATTAAACTGATAAATAAACATTTAATTTCTAGGGAAATTGAAGTAAAATTTAAATAAAGCAGCTTTATTGCTTTTTTCTTGCCAGCCAACCAAGGTATATTTTTCAGTTTCTTTTATTAATTAATACTGCTTGATATGATCACTTATTCTTTTCTTATTAAAAATGGTTATCAAATCAAAGATCTTCAAGCCTAGGGGGATCCCAATGGAAAATATCTAATAATTTTTAGAACTTCCTATGCAGTACATTCTCCATGAAAATGAAGATGGTTAAGAGACATAAATTAAAGAAATATCCAAATGACAGCAAAGAGAATGTTTAAGGATTTCATTAATTAAACATACATTGATTATGAAACTAACACATGTTAAAGCTATCCTGGATGTATTTGGGAAAAGACACAGTGCTTAAGAAGTTTATCAGTTAAGGAATATGAAATGAGAAAATAATTTATTAAAAAAGAAAATCAATGGAGT
Organism: Galagoides demidoff; assembly: GCA_963574575.1. Lineage (NCBI taxonomy): Eukaryota > Metazoa > Chordata > Mammalia > Primates > Galagidae > Galagoides > Galagoides demidoff. The sequence goes on along the minus strand of CAUYQV010157146.1, from coordinate 32,123 downwards.
GGAGAGTGGGGTGGGGCTCATGGTGTATGACACCCCTCTTGGAGGCAGGACATAATTATAATAGGGACTTTACCTGACAAATGCAATCAGTGGAACCTGGTTCTCTGTACCGTCAATAAATCCCCAACAATTAGAAAAAAGTGGATAATAAATAAAAACAAATAACAAACTTAAAAAAAAAGAAATCAATATTGGGATTGTAATCCCATAGTTGTTCCAATGTCTTGGGAAATAATGGCAATCAGGAAAAAAAAAACACTCATTCAGGAAATAGTAAGAGAAGGCTCTGAGGAACGATGCCTGACATAGTTCTTGAAGAATGGTTCAGAGTCCTTAAGGTGAGAGCCCTGCAAACAGGAAGAACAGCATGTGCAAAGGCATGAAATTGTCCCATTTGGAGAATTGCAAGTAAACTGCTATAACGGAAGTGAAAGTTATATTCAAAGATGTGGGAGATGAGACTAGAGAACAGGCAGGAGTAAATTCAGGATTGGTCTTGATGCCATGCTTTGAATTGTAAACTATATCCTAAAGAAATGGTTATATATATAGGAGATATATACATATGTTTTAAGTAATGTAGAACATATTGTGATCTGTAACTCCTAAGAATCATTCTGGAGCAATATAAAGTCAATAAACAAAAGCCAAGATACCAAGAAGAGATTACTAAGGAAATCTGGGAAAGAAACAATGGGGCCTTGAATTTAAGAGCGAGGACAAGAAGAGAAGGAAAGTTGAAGAGATAGACAGAGGAATTAATAGATAGGTATGAGAAGCTGAGGAAGTGGGTAAAAGATGGAACACACTCTCCAGAGTAGGGGAACTTGATTAATGGTAGGGGAAATATGGTCTTGGAGAAGACAAATTGGTTTGGAGAAGCATCAAGTCTTTGTTGAGCTTATATAACAATAGACTGTGATTCTAGACACAGCTGGAAGTGCACATTTGTTACTCAAATCTGGATTAGACAATGATCAGCATATTAGTGGGGGCCGAAGTTATAGATATGAATGATAAGGTCCAGAAATTATATGTTTAGAGTGAGAAGAGGGCCAATAATAGGTCTCAGGGAAATGTTTTTGCTTATCCTCAAATTAAAGGGTATTAAAACCTGGAAAGAAGACCCAGTAATTAGTAATCATAGCTGAATAATTTTAATTAAAAGTTTTCAATTTTAAAAAAGTTCCTGCCAAAAATCTACCTTACATTTTAACTTTTCAGGTCATTATAATGTTCGGTTGATAAACATTGATGTTTGGTTGACATAAATACAAACTATATTTAAACTTACACAGTGATTCATTTTTACTTTTGTCAAGGTGAACATAAAAACAAATTGAACTTATACCGCTTTTTAATGAAACACCTCTAATGCTAAAGAAAGATGGATACACAGTAATAAAACAGAATATAAAATGTGTTTTGGCAATAATATTTAAGGAAGTAGGTGTGTGGCCTGAATACCTATAAGTGGGCTGTTTTCTGATTGAGAGTAGATTTATGCATTTGGCATGAATGGAAACTACTAACTCTTGCAAATCACGGATGAAGTCATTCTTTCCCCGACCACATTTTGGGGTACTCCCTTTAGACTATGCACTATTCTGAATAGATAAAAACAATACAAATTTAGTCCCCAAGAAGATGCATATAAAACAGACATGAGGACAAAATAAACATTCATGGTAAGATAGGCTCTTATGCTAGAGAAAAATTCTCAAAATATCCCTTAAGTGTTTTGAAAGTGGACAGTCTATTATATTTTGTAGTACAGTTATTGCTAAAATGATTTTACAACAGAGAAAAGAATCTCTTTCAGGTCAAATGGAAGGACAAGTCTGGCAGTGTGTACAGGAAAACTGTCAACTCACAAACCCAGCTCATAGAAGGCAAATAAATTTGCAGAAGTAAGATTAAAATTAAGATTATTTTAAAACTTTAGGGTAACTATATGTTATGAGCCAATAATCTTCCTGAAAATAATCTACCTGAAAACCACACTTTTCTCCTTTTGCTCATCTTTTTCCTTTTTTTCGTCTCCAGTTAGAATCTGAGTCCTAGCAGAGATCTAGAAGTGCACATTTTACAGTCAATGGGCAAAAATTGGCTTATCATAAGGATGATAAGCACACGTTGACCAGAAAATGCGTAGTCCGCACACACACACATGTATATGTACATAGGCACAATGTATACTGAAAGGATTATTGTGAAGAATAGCTTAGACAATGCATGAAAAGTACTTCACAGACTGTCTGGTATACAGTAAGTTCTCATGTTATGCCAAGCATTTTACTGTCCAGTAATCGCTATATCATTGGTAATGGTTGGTAATCATTTACTATATGGTAATCACTTGATTACTAAGCTCATTTTTAGCCACAAAACTTTAGAAATAAAATGCAAAGTTGACAATGATTCTATATTTTTATTTATTGCATTTTACACAGCTCATAATCTGTATTTCTAAATTAGTAGCCTTGAAACAATCAAACTAAACTTCCAGATGTGTGCTGCAGTATTTTATTAAGATCACAGAGATTTTATAAATTTTACAAGAAAGCTTGACCCCAACTAAGAAGCTACGATCCTTCTGCTCCCAATCTGTGGGAATTCCTTAGTGATTAATTATAGTTCTGTTGTTCTTTAATATTCCATGTTATGAGAAATTTGAATGAAGTGCCCAGAAGTAAGTTGTTGGATTGGGAAGTGCCATGAGGAAGAAAATGTAGACGCACATTGTGGCTTCTATATTCAAAGTGCCATAAGAGAAGTCTTGCATTAATTTAAGATACATATATATGTATGAAAAGTATTATGATCTTCAGAAAAGCAGATATTTAGCCTAGAAGAGGATGTTTGGGTTTTAAACATTAATAAAGCCACAAACTATGTGAGGCTTTTGTGGCAATGTATGAAATCTAAGAATTATGTTCATACATGGATAAAGCAATAAATAGAGCCTTTTTCCCTCTAGCTTTCCTCTTTTTTGTACTTATATTAACTTTGTTGTTAGACCCATCTCTGCCACTCAATATCACACATATATCGAGTGCCTGTTCTATATTAAGCACCACACACTAGGAAACTGTAAAGAGAAGATTGGATTGATTGACTAAAAATTCAACCAATTTCTCACCCAAGGTAAGAATTCTACTATTGTATAAAACTTACATCATTTCAACAGTAATGATCAAGAAAATTAAGTTAGAGTTTTGTTGTGTTTTATTTTGGGGTTTTTTTTTACAGTTTTTGGCCAGGGCTGGGCTTGAATCCACCACCTCCGGCATATGGGGCTGGCACCCTACTCCTTGAGCCACAGGTGCCACCCAGTTAGAGTTTTTATTACAGAAAAATTATAAGCCTAGTAAAAATGACATCAATTGGGAAAAATATAGATGTGTCTTTATTACCCATTTGCTATTAGTTGGGGCTATAACCAAAAAAATTGTTATCAAACTGTTATTCTCAGGACTCATTTTCACTTTTTAAAAAAATTATTGATGACCTCAAAGAACGTTTTTTTCATGTGGTTATATTTATAAGTCTTTCTTGTATTAAAAATATAACTAAAATTTAGAAATAACTATTAATTCATTTAAATAAAAAATCTATTACTTAATATAAACTGCATATTTTAATGAAAAAATCTACTCTTTTTCCAAAATAAATAGTTGAGTGATAATAATGTTACTACTTTACATTCTAGAAATCACTTTCATGTTTGGTTTAATATAATTCATCTGGATTCTCCCATCTGCTTCTGCCTTCAATCTGTTGTAATACATTGTTTTGGTTGAAAATCTGACTTCACATAGCTATGTAGTTGAAAAGGAAGTGTATGTTAATAGCCTTTTTATATAATTGTGGATATTCTTTGATATTACACCAAAAGTCAACAAGCAGTAGTTGCTTAAAGGTTAGGCATGGTATGGAAAACCATAACAATAAACCTTTCTTACCCCATGACATTGAAAAATCTACTAGTCTCTCTTGTAATATGAATGAGTCTATTACCTACGCATGATTTTGTAACATTTATTGGTCGTGCAGAAAACATTGGCTCACTGAACTTACACAGCAATTGCAAATATTGACACATTTTATTAAATAGGATCAAAAAGCTCACGTTCATCAATAACTACCAATTACATAAAAAAGCCTTTACTAGAATACTATGAACTCACAGTGGCAGATATAAGTTTTACAAAATTCTACTTTTTGACTAAAAGCTTGAATTTTTTTTGCTGCCAACAACACTGTCAGTTGTTTTCCTTAAAATGACAAGCTTGCTTTCCTCACTTTTAAGAAAATGTCAGCAAAATAGCCAAGTCTGAATAATTGTAATTTGTCTGTCAGTTGTTTTCTCAAGTAAAAATGGGGTTCCATGAAAAAGCAGCTAGTTCAGCTTGCAACTCAAACCATGGCTTCTCCTCCTGGAAACAACTATTGCACTTCATTAAGTTACAGAAGTGCTTTATGAGTACTTCTCATCTTGCCCCACAGAATATATTTAAAAATATACCCAGGCATTGAGGTTTAAGAAAATTAGTGATTTTTATTGCTTAACTAGAAGCATTCCGAAGTGAAATTGGCTTTTCCCCCATGGGAGTGTATAAGACTGAAGAACACATGATAACTAGCACATTTTAACACCACTTCCTTGATTCTTGCTACAACCAGCAGTTTCCCACCACTGCTTCTATACCATCTATGCAATGTCAACATGGTGAAAAAGACAAAGTCTTAGTATTCGTATGAAAATAGTCTCAGCAACTCCCAAGGGTTTGAGGACCACATTTTAAGAACCCTTAGTCTTTAGGGTTATGTCTCTAATTTTACTATTGCACAATTAAAATATTGTTATAACTCAGCAAATACTTTCAAATATTCTTCTCTCTGCCTGACTTAAGGCTAAAGTATGTGTTGAGTAAGTATACACAGACCTTTTTGCACTTATAAATGCTGAAAATGTTTTAATTCCTAGCTTAAATAACCAGGTATCTCACTTTTCATGAATTTTTGTGTTATATGCCATCTTTTATGAAAATCTTGTATTCAATTAGCAAGATTACCATATAATATTAATGTATAAAATCAAATTTTTAAGTAAATATCATTCTGCATTTGATAACTTGAAATTTTTTAATTTAACATCTAATATAATGCCTTGGATCTGAATTTAAAATCATGCCCTATTATAAATGTGAAAATTTCCCAAGTTTCTCATTAAGCTAACAAATGCCTTTGCACATCTCAGAAGTAAACACAAAAATAGATATATGATATGGTTAGAATTTTCAATCTTATTTTTTTCTATTAACATGGATATCTCAAATGTGGGCATTATTAAATTTGTGACAAATTATATTTGAAACAAAATTTAAAGTCAAGAGCCTATACTATATAGAATAGATTTCTAAAGAGATGTTATTAGAACAACTATCATGGGCGGATGAAGTTCTGTTGTTTGTAGTAAACATTACACTTTTACTTCTCACCTTAAATAAAGAAACATGAAAATGCACTAATAACAATAAGGGTGTAAGAACCCTTTCATTTACATTGCTCTTTTCATAGAATTTAGCTATGGGGGGAAATGAGTCAAAACCGAATAGGACTGTGTCTGTGTTTATGTATGTGTGAGAGGGAGAGGAGGGGCAGACAGAGAGAGAGAGACTGAATTACAAATCCTCTCTACTGTGAGAAGACTGTTCATATCTTTATAATTCATCCCCTGTGTTTTATTCATCAAAATTATGACCATGTGTTAAAGCAAGGAGAATACTATTTAAAACCACAGAACATGAATGAACTCCAGAGAGTCCAGAAACCCTGAAAACTGTGTTATACCCATGGACTTTTTTCTAAGAAGAGGACCCAAAATTTATATCATAGGATCTTAGATACAAAAAAGCTAAGAACTACCATACCCATCTCTTGGTTAGAGGGGATAATTCTGCACTATTTGACCTGGATAAATCATAAAATGTTTGGGTCCATATTTGGTAACTAAGGTGAACTAAAGATTAAGGCTATGAACCATACATACCTATGCCTTAGTCATACATTGGGGGAGTTTCGTCCATCAATTTTTTTTAATGTCCTTAGACTATCTATATGTTCTGCATTAAAATAACAAAAAAATGGTATTAGGAAGTATTTATTTTAAAATATCTCTATCAATATTATAAAATCTGAACAATAATGAGCATAAATTACTTATAAAAATAAAGTGCAAAATTAAATATAAGGACACTTTATTACTAGTTACACAGTTTCAGAAGACAGTTAAATAGATTTCTGGTCATATATAAATTTTTCAGCACTCTTTAGAAAGTGTGGCCCATGCCTAGTAAAAACATTTCTACTTCCTGGTAGTTCCCAGAGTGTCCTTGAAGGGTGATACTCAGTGATGCTCCATGTCCTCTAAAGACCAAAAATATTCTTGGCCAAATGTCTTGCTTCACAAAGTTATGATTTGTATTGTAATAACAGTCACTTGATTTTTTTTCTTAGTAGAATTAATGATTTTTAAGTGAAGAAAAAAATTACACTTTTTCTGTGCCTTTATTTAACATTCCATCACAAATACACCTGTATACACATGAGAATCTATACCTACACTGGATTTATTCAATACTGTATCATTTTTCTGTGATATTAAAATGTTCTCTTCCCACAGTATTTTTTTTTTGACAAAGTTTGTCATCCCTAAACTAAAAAACATTTTTGCATTTCCAAATTTTACAAATATAGAAATATCCATAAGATGGTGCTGTATCTTTAATTTAATCTGGTCAGATACTTGAATGCAAAGTACATCTATTATAAATGTGGTTAAAAGACTGGGTTAATAGTTCAATCTTTAATAAATCTCATGCTGAGCAACTGACCATGTAATCAGAATCTTTTAAGTAACACATTTTTCATATATCATATAATTGCTAAAGTATCTTATTCCCGATCTAGTTGTCAACTATAGGAGAAAAAAACTGAAATTCTCATTTCAACTGACATTTTCTGAATAACAGACACTTTTCACACATCACATTAGACAAATGACACAGTTTAATTATAGACAGTATGATTTTCTACCAAGGCCAAAGGCACAGAAAAAGTGTAATCATCTCTACAGTATAATTGTAAAGACTACCCTTAGTAGTCTGTAAAAGTCCTTTGAAACATAAAATTTTATGGAAATTAGAAATGACATTGCATGCAGTACTTTCTTTCAAATGTCTAAGACTTAAAGAAATTAATTCAATTCCTCTAGTAAAATTATTAATATTTATCAAGTGAGGAAAAGGTAATTTAGAATATGATGCTTATATAATGTATTTCTAATTTATGGTGATTCAGTCAGGATAAGTAAATTTCATTTCCTACTGAATCATTGCTCATAAACACATTTAATATATATGGTGCTTAAAATCTTGTTATATAATCCATTATTTTTACAATAAACAATCTTATGCCAAAGGAATAGAGATCTCTTATAAGGGAGGTGACGGGGAAAGCATGTTCACAAAGGAAAATATTTAATGTCATGAATAGCGATTGTGTAGGTGTGTGTGTATGTGTGTGTGTGGCCAAGACAGGAGCCTAATCTCCATCACAGAATCACACGGAAATCTCCAGTGAAATATTTACTGCTATAATTTGGGGACATATTTGATTTTATAGATTTGCTTTTTTTTCAATTGCTCAGAATTTTGTCTTCCTTGGAATAGTGCCACGTTCTGAATGACACCTTCATTATACCTCTTAACCCAAAATGATGCTATATAATACTATAGACAAATATGAATAGATTAGTAGACACCATGAGAGAATCCTACTTAGCATTATTTTGCAAAACAATAAAACCTAATAAACAGTTATGGCTAAGAACTTATGTATTTAAGCTAGATATAAAATAATTTCAAAAAATATGTGATATTATATTTATGAAGTCTGTTTTAGCTTCTCAAAATTTTTCCAGAATTTAAAGTTCTTTATTTTTCTTTATGTACGTTTTTCTTACTCAAATTTAAATAGGAAGTTTATGTATCATTGAAGTGCATGTAAATAAATGGCTCAGTAAAAATTGGATTTGTTTAATATAGAATAAATATTAAAATGAAGAAGCTAAAACCAATGTTGACAGTCATTCTCACATTCTCATTAAGGTAATTCATCCACCTTTTGACTAATTATTCTTCTACTCTCTTGATCATAGAGTTGGTATACCACAACAAGTAACAACGTCAACGGTACCTTCCCCCAGACTTCTTTCTTTCCTTAATGCTGTTCTATATTCAGTAGGAGAAAATGGTTTTATGATGTATAAGAAATACCTAATGAGCATTAAACAGCTTAAGGAGATAAACATTACTTGTATGTTTTGTCTGTGAATTCATTTTAAAAATAGACTAACAGCATCTGTTGGAAAAATAATAACTTATCAGGTGCTTCAGAAGAAATTAAAGAGAAAATAAAAGGCTATGCTGGGAGAGACTAAAGGCACCACAGGACAGGTGCTGTTTTCATGGATCAAAAGACCATGGAGAGTGCTAAGAAAGAAACAACAGATGGGGGTTCCATAATGGAAAACCCTCACTGCTTAATTCACCAGATATTTATTAAGAATTCACTTTGGTCAGGTCCTCTGATGAGTGGAGGAGACAGAATGAAGAGCAAAATAGATAAAATTTCTCTCTTTTGTGGAATGGAAAGTTGAGAGGGGAAGATGGTAATTCAAAACCACACAAGTGAAGGCATAATACATGTTGAAATAATTATTACAAAGTAATAGTGCTTGGTGCCAATATGATGTAGTCTGGCAAAGGGATGTGGGGAGCAGATGGCACTTGAGCAGACATCTGAAGAATGAGAATGGGGTAGAGAATATTTCATAATATGTCTGGGATTTGCTTCTAAATTATTTGGAGTGGGGGTGCGGTTGGTGATGCTATGGATAAAATTAGACACATATTGTTATGTTTGATAATTTCAATAATAAATACTATACACACACAAATATGTATGTATAGGATTTTAGGTAGAGAGTGGGACATACTATGTTTGAAGGCCCTGAGGCAAGAAAGAACTTGGTTTTTTAAGTTCCTAAAAGAAAGCCAGTTTGGCTAGAAAGCAGAGGACTGAAGATAGACACTGTAAGGCCCTGTAGTTCTGTAGTTCATACTAAATGTTTTAGTCTTTATCCCAAGAGCGATGACGGGTGTTAGACATTAGAGTTACAGTCATGTGTTTTGTTTATTATTTAGCAAAAATCACTCAGGTTGTACTGTGGACATTAGAAGAAAGCAAAAATAGAGAAAGACAATGGAAATGGAGGAGATGAAATGATTGGAGAAATACAGGCCATACAGTTGAAATAATTTGATGAAGAAATAAATAGCAAAATGACAGGACAATGCTAAGACTGTCTCCTAAATTTTTGAGTTTGTGCAACTTTGGGCTTAAGAAATTCTTCCGATTAACATTTTTTATTAGATTTCAATACTGGCACTTTCGTCTTGCTATCTGCTAAGAAATCCAGGGTACGAATTATATACGTGTTTCTACATTTTATTTCCCTACTAAGAACTTACAGATTTCCTAAGTCAAGAATTACAAACAGGTTGTCACTGGATAGGTAAAGAAAGATACTCAAGAAATAAAGAGGCTGGGCGTCTGTGGCTCAAGTGGCTAAGGCGCCAGCCACATACACCTAAGGTGGCAGGTTCGAATCCAGCCCGGGCCTGCCAAACAACAATGAAGGCTGCAACCGAAAAAAAATAGCCAGGCGTTGTGGTGGGCGCCTGCGGTCCCAGCAACTTGGGAGGTGGAGGCAGGAGACTCGCTTGAGCCCAGGAGTTGGAGGTTGCTGTGAGCTATGCCAGGGCATTCTACCCAGGAGGACAGCTTGAGGATCTTTATCAAAAAAAAAAAAAAAAAAAAAAAAAGAAAGAAAGAAAAAAGAAAAAGAAATAAAGAGATCATTATGATGAAAATCTATAGGAAAAATAATTAGAAGATTGGTTTTTTCCTTCCTTTGTTTCAGTGCGATAGTCTATAACTCTGAATATACTAATGACAATGATAGAGTAAATTACATTATTAGTACCTATTAACTAAAATCCAGAAATAGTTCAGGATTAGGGATAGCTATTAAAATATTTGAGTTGAGACAGAAAAAGATCCACCCAAATCCTCACTGGAGAATATCTGTCCCAGGATGAAGCACTCACGACAATGAAGGCGACTTAAGTAAAATTTATTGCTTCCGGATTGTTAGTTTCATGTCGGTAATGCAGTACTGTTCAAATGTTCTAGTTTAATATTTTACCAGGAAAGTTTAGAGCAGAAATAGCCCCTTTCCAAAAACCATCAGAAAAGTTTTAAGATAAAAAGGCAGCATATGTTATAGTAGAAAGTTTCTCTATAACTTGATGTGAAGACCCTGTGCATGTAACCCACACCCAAACTCTAATGAGACCCCCAAATCTGAACCTTTAGTGAATGAAATACAAATGTCTTAAAAGTAAGACATCTCATTAGGTTATGTTTTGCTTTATAGTAAAGAAAAAAGGAAAACTAACAAATGCACATTTTCTTTCTAACCCAGTGACCTAACTTTCCAATCCAGATGTTCCTTTGGCTTTCTAAACGATCTGTATTTTATAAATAAAGCCCAACTTTTTTAGCTACAGGACAGATATTAAATTTAAATTTAATATCCACTAATTAAATCCACTAATAAAACACTCTGCACCAGGAAGCACACTAATATAAGACTGAAACAATACTCTCATTTGGTCTTGAGATTTACAGAACGTTAGTTTTGGGGGCTAGGGGGAGAAAACAAATGTCCTCTAACACAAGTACCCTGCCATAAAAGAAAGCGGTTTCCTCAACCTTTATTTCCCCAATTCTTGCCCAGAATAGAAGTTAATTACTTCCCTAATTGCAAACATATTTTGTGTTTTGCTATTTATGAACTGAAGCTACTGTTTTCTTTCTTTCCTTTTTTCTTTTTGCTGTTTGACAGACTGGGTCTTATTCTGCTGCCCAGGTTGGGGTGCAGTGGCACATTCATAGCTCACTGCACCTTTGAACTCCTGGGGCCCATGCAAACCTCCCAACCTCAGCCTCCCATGAGGGTACCATTCTGAAATAGTTCATTTCAATTTAGTTTAACAAATATTTACTGAGTACCTCCTTCACGCTAGCCACTGTTCTAAACACTGTGAATACAGCAGAAAAGAAAATGGACTTTTTTAAAACTTGCACTTCTGTCAGAATTTTAACATTTTCACAGAACTTAGATTGCATTTTATGCAACAAGCTCAGAAGAAAATCAGAGCGAGATTAAAATGATTTTCCAAGATTTGGTTTGTTAATTGATAGTATATCCTCTTAATTCCAGACCCATGATTTTCTCCTATATTATAGACTTGTACTTCATCTACCAACTGATTGACTTTACCTGGATGTCTAAAAATAGCTCACTATTTCTTGTCTGAGTATCAGGGTGATACAAACTCTGTACCTATACTGTCAGGTCTCAAATCCTTTTTGCCACCTAGATACCTGAATAACAAATCATCCTAAAACTCCGTGGAATGAATAACAACCAACTATGCCACATACTTGTTTGAGAGTTTGAATGAGGCTGTGCTGTGCTCCAAGTTTACAGTTGGTTCCAGGTCTGCTCCACCCTTTTTCCTCTTTGGACCATCCAGGCATATTCTCATAGTGAAGGCAGCAATCTACGAGGACAGCCCACCTTTGCCTGCCTATTTCAAGCCTCTAATTGCATCATGTCTGCTAACATCCTATCGGCCAAAGTAAGTTACATGGTCAAGCCCAGAGTCTTTCTACATAAAGGAAGAATAAAGTGCATTCTGTCCAGACATATCCATGAGATGGGGGAGTGAGGGTAGGAAAGAGTAAATACTTTTGAAGAATAATATACCATGCAAGACTTGACATCTCTTACCTCAGTTTCTCTTGGTGTAAACCCCCCCGTAAAGTTGTTGTACAATTCAAAAAAATCACTTAAGAAGCTTGGTGTGTGATGAGTGGTAGGTAAACGCGGGCAGTACTATTTCTGTATGTCTCTGCTCATCAAATGGATCCCCACCTCCATCCAAGGTGCTCAGATCCATCCCCTTTTCTCTCATACCCCTTTTTCCTAGGAAGCACGTATGTTTGGCCAAGACTAAATGTTTACACCCAAGTGAGGCCACCTGTTGTGGTAACCATGTCAATAAAATGATTCATCAGTAGGGAAAGTCTATCAGGTAAATCATGTGGATTTGCCTTTTTTACTTAAAGCACTTCTCTTCATTGTATTTTCTAACCCAGAGATTGCAAGCTTAAAGAAGGTCCAGCTTTGGTTCAGTGCCAGTGGCACAGTGGTTATGGCACCGCCACACTGAAGGTGGCAGGTTCAAACCCTGCCCGGGCCAGCTAAACAACTGCAACAAAAAAAATAATCGGGCACTGTGGTGGGTGCCTGTAGTCCCAGCTACTTGGGAAGCTGAGGCAAGAGAATCACTTAAGCCCAAGAGTTTGAGGTTGCTTTGAGCTGTGGCAGCATAGGACTCTAGTGAAGGTGACATAGTGAGACTCTGTCTCTAAAAAAAAAAAGGTTCAATTTAAAAAAGCAAAAACCTGTATTTACCTTTTCTAAATTCTCTGTAATGAATGTGTTTCTTTTTGAAAAAGGCAGAAAGCTATTATAATAAAGATAACCTAGTTCAAGTGCTACCACCTCTGTGATGTTTTTCCCAACTTTTCCAGTAAGTTAACTTCCTTCCTCTGCAATGGTCAATATATCTTTTCAAAACCTTTATTACAGCTTGGCACCTGTGGCTCAAGTGGCTAAGGTGCCAGCCATATACACCCAAGGTGGTGGGTTCGAATCCAGCCTGGCCTGACAAACAACAAAGATGACTGCAACCAAAAAATAGCCAGGCATTGTGGCAGGCACCTGTAGTCCCAGCTACTTGGTAGGCTGAGGCAGGAGACTCACTTGAGCCCAGGAGTTGGAGGCTGCTGTGAGCTGTAATGTCAAAGCACTCTACCCAGGTGTACAGCTTGAGGCTCTGTCAAAAGAAAAAAAAAAAAAAAACTTTATTACAGCAGGGACTAAATTATATGCAGCATGATTTTATGTGAATGCCTGCCCCTTTCAATGAGAGAACTTCTAAGAAATGATTTCTTATTCTTATCACAAGCACATGATACAAAATAAGTGATCAATAATATATTTATTGGATAGAATTAGGAATAAAACAGAACTAGAACCTGGCAAAAGATCATTGGATTTTGCTTCAGCTCTACTTTTAAAAGTGATATTCATGAAAAAATAAAGTTCTCTGATCGTAAATTATACCTCAATAAAATTATTTTTTAAAATAATTTTGGATTATTACTTCTTTACCAACAGAATATGATATCTATTGCAAGAGAGGTATTAATAATGCTAAACACTTTAAAAGTGAACTAGTATTAGAAAATTAGCATACAGAATATGGAGGGTAGCCTGAAAATAGTCTTTTCAGCAAATGGTGCTAGATCAACTGAATGCCCACACAGAAAATGAACAACCATCTTCTCACATCATATGTAAAAAATAACATAAAATAGATGACAGACCTAAGACAAAGCAAAGTCTATGAACTTTCCAGAAAAAAACATAGGAGAAAAATCTTCCTGACCTTGGATTATACAAATATTCCTTAGATAAGATGCAAAAACATGGCTAGGCACCTGTGGCTCAAGTGGCTAAGGCACCAGCCACATACACCTAAGGTGGTGGGTTCAAATCCAGCCTGGGCCGCCAAGACAACAATGACGACTGCAACCAAAAAATAGCCAGGCGTTGTGGTGGGTGCCTGTGGTCCCAGCTACTTGGGAGGCTGAGGCAGGAGACTCGCTTGAGCCCAGGAGTTGGAGGTTGCTGTGAGTTGTGATGCCATGGCACTCTACACAGGGAGATAGCTTGAGGCTCTGTCTCAAAAAAAAAAAAAGATGCAAAAACATGAAGCATATAATAGAAAACTGATAAATGTCTTTATCAAAATTAAAAATTTGTTTTCCTAAAAAGACACCATGAAGAAAACAAAAAGGCTCCAGGATGAAAGAAAATATTCATAATATATGTATCTGACAAAAGGCTTATTTCCAGAATATATAATGGACTATTATAATTCACTAAGAAAAAGTCAAACAACACAACTTAAATATAGGCAGAAGAGTCATTTAAACAGTTATTTCACAAAAGAAAATATTCAAATGGTAAATGTGCTCATGGTAAGATGCTCAGATCATTAATCATTAGAGAAAATGGAAATTAAAACCACAATGAGAGAGTACTATCTACCTGCTTGAATTAAAATTTTAAAAAGATTAAAAATACCAAATATTGGTGAGGATGAGGGAGCAACTGAAACACACATTGTACTGGTGGGAATGTAAAATGACATCATCACTTTGGGAAACTATTTGACAGCTTCTTATATAGTTAAATATATAATTACCAGGTGACCCAGCAAGTCCACTCCTAAGTGTATGAAACCCTGTGTTCAGACACAGATTTGAACATGAATGCATAGATCAACATTATTTATTTTTAGGCAAAAGTTAGAAGCTATCCAATGTTCATCAACAGATGAATGGATAAAAAGAAGTGGTAAATAGACACAGCAGAACGGTACTCAGCACTGAAAAGGAATAGACTACTGATGTGGACAACATGCCTGGCTCTTAGAAAATGCCAGGGTGTGCGAAAGAGGCCAGACCCAGGAAGTGAATATGTTTAATCTCTTTCTATAAAATTTTAGAAATTGAAAACTAGCCTGTCATGACAAAAGGCAGGTCAGGGTTTGGCTGGGGCCAAGAGCAGAGGAGGAAATGGCAAGGGGTCTATGAAACATTCTCTATTTTGATTTGTAACAGTGGTTTCCTAAGTGCACACATCTGCCCAAACTCAACAAATTATGTAGTTTACATGGACGCAGTTCACCATTTGTAGTTCTGATTTTCCAAATATGAAGAGAATTAACATTTTATTAGCAGATTCATTACAAAATGTAAAAGAGTAACATGGTTGAACACACAAAAAAATATACTTTAGTTAGTGCTGAACAGTCAACACTGTACAAAGATGGAGGGCAGCATAATCAAATACAATTTAATTGCACATGAACTTTATGGCCACCCTGTATTCTTTGTTTTAAACTTTACTTTCTAGTTCTATGAAATCCATGCCCTTGCGTTACCTCTCCTTCCCCACTTCTTTTTAAGAACTGAAGGACACTGCTTTCTCTTCCTCCCTTCCCTGCTCTCCTTATTACCCTCCTCTCCACGCTGAAAACAAAATCTATTCTTTTAGGCACTGCTGATTACACCAAAATGGTGATCTTTTTTAACTTGGGAAAGAATTTCCAACTACAAATAAAAATAGTTGGGGTAATATGTTGTCAAAGCAATTTAAGTACCAACAATAAAATGAATTAAACATTTCCTACATTGTCCCTCAAATTCGGAGAAAGTGTTCCCTAGGTCATATACATGGTCCTGACCTTCAGACCTAATTTAGTGCATTTCTGGAGACCATCATAGACTTCTAGTAGCTTTCCCTCACAATTGGCACACTTGAATCTGCAAGTTGATCTTACATTTTTTTCTTTTCTTATTTTAAAATTTCCTATTTAAAAAGTTTATAAAGAACAGAATAGAGTAAATGCATATACTGGTTTACTAATCTGGGATAATATCCCTATTTTAAAGTCAGCTGATGGGCAACCTAAATTCTCTCTGCTATCTTAATTTCCCTTTGCCATGTAATGTAACATGGATATGAAATCTAAGGGTTAGGATATAGGTACTGCTGGGAGGCCATTATTGTTAAGCTATATACACATAATGTATACACACACACACACATATATATATATACACACACACACATAATGTGTATATACATTTAATCCTTACAGAGGTTAATACCTTGCCCAAGGTGACATAGGCAGCTGAATAACAGAGCTAGGATGCAAACCTAAGCCATCGGGTTTTAGAGGCTGTGCTCTTTTCCAAATGATATCTTACGGACTCAAGTAATACTTTTCTCCTTACTCTAGAAGTGTTATTCTTTTCCCTTCTCTGCCCACTCTTTCCTTTCCTCTTACTTCTGGGATTTATTCTGTTGTCCTCATATTCCCTGCCTCTTGCAGTGAGCTCTCCAAAGATCTCTTGACCACAGGACAGATTCTCTTTGGCTTTCTATTATTCAAGGTCTCTTTACCTTCTATTTTAATCTGCCCATTGTAAACATCTATAACTGTTCTTTCAAAACGTCTTCCTATTAGGAGGACATTTTATTTTATTTTAGTACTGCTTCTATCTTGTTACTTGGGGGTGGTCTCTTCAGCTTTTGGATTTCTTTCTGCTTTCTATTTGGTAAGTTTGTATGCTTCTAGAAATTTATCCATTTCTTTTAGGTTTTACAATTTATTGGCACACAGTTGCTCATCATAGTCTCTAATGATCTTCTGAGTTTCTGGAGTATTAGTTGTAAAGTCTCCTTTTTCACTTCTGCTTCTATTTATTTGAGTTTTCTCTTTTTTTCTTAGTGAAGCTGGCTGAAGACTTGCCAATTTCATTTTTTAAAAAAACCAACTTTTTCTTTCATCTATCTATTATAGTTTTTTTGTTTTGATTTCATTTATTTCTGTTCTGATATTTATTATTTCTTTTCTTCTACTAATTTTAAGTTTGGTTTGCTTTTGTTTTTCTAGTTCTTTGAGATACATAATTAGATTGTTTATTTGAAGTTTTTGTACTTTTTGACATAGGCAGTTATTGCTATAAACTTTCCTTGTATTACTGCTATTACTGTATCCCATAGGCTTTGGTATGTCAGGTTTCCATTTTCATTAGTTTAAGACATTTTTTAATTTTATTTTTAATTTTTTCGTTGACCCACTGGTCATTCAGAAGCATATTGTTTAATTTCCACGTGTTTGTGTAGTTTCCCCTGGCTACTGATTCCAAGTTTTATTCCATTGGTCAGAGAAAACACTTGACCTGATTTCAATTAGTTTTGAATTTTTAAAGACTTGTTTTGTGGTCCATCATATTGTCTATTATTGGGAATAATCTTTTTACTGACTACAAGAATGTGTAGCTGTTAAATAAATAAAATGTTCTATAAATATCTGTTAGGTCCATTCGTATATGCTCCAGATTAAGTCAATTTATTTTTGTTGATTTTCTGTCTAGATGATCTGTCCATTAATGAAATCAGGGTGTTGAGGTCTCCAGTTATTACAGTATTGGAGTATGTCTGTCTATTTGGGTCTAATAATGTTTGCTTTATATATCTGGATTCTCCAGACTTGAGTGTAAATATATATTTAGAGTGGTTATATCCTTTTACTGATTTTATCCCTTTAATATTATACATTGACCTTCTTTGTCTTTTTTCTATAATTTTTGTCTTCAAACCTATTTTTTCTGAGAGAAGTATAGCTACTCCTGCCCATATTTGGTTTCTATTAACATGGAATATCTTTTTCTATTCCTTCATTTTTAGTTGATGTGTGTCTTTATACATGAAGTGTGTTTCTTGTAGATGATATATATTGGTGTTTTGTTATTTTTATATGTCTTTTGATTGGAGAATTTAGTCCATTTACATTCAATATTATTGATCTATAAGAACTATTAATGTTGTTATTTGATTTCTGGTTGTTTTGAGTTCTCTCTTTCTTTGTTCCTTCCTTCCTGTCTTCCTTTGTGTGAAAGTGATTTACTTTGGTACTGTATTTTAATTTCTTGCTTTTTATTTTGTGTGTATCTTTTGTCTATCTCTTGTGAAAGTGATTTACATTGGTAGTGTTTTAATTTCTTGATTTTTATCTTTTGTGTATCTATTTTTTAAATTTAAGATTGCTATGAGGCTTTTTAAAAAATAGTATAATCAGTTATTTTAAACTCATGATAACTGTGATTATAACAAGCAAGCAAAGAGAAAGCTGAAAAAATTCTCTATACTTTAACACCAGTCTGCCTGCTTTTTATACTTTCTATCTGTATGTTTTTATATTATCTATTTCTTAAAAGTTGTTGTACTTATCTGTTTGTTTTTTAGTCTTCTTAGTCAAAATACAGGTGGCTTCCACATCTATTATTACAGCAATAGAGTATTAGGTGTGTGCCTGTTTACATACTTTTATCAGTGAATTTTTTACCTTCAAATGATTTCTTATTATTTGTTAACATTCTTTGCTTTCAGATTAAAGCACTCCCTATAGAATTTCTTATAGGAAAGTTCTGGGTGTTGAGTAAATCCCTCAGCTATTGCTTTTCTGAAAATGTCTTTAGTTCTTCATGTTTGAAGAATATTTTTGCTGGATATAATATTCTAGGATTAAAGTCTTTTTCCTTCAACACTGTGAATATGTCATGCCACTCTCTCCAGACCTATAAGTGTTCCACTGAGAAATCTGCTGCAGAACATATTGGATGTATATATTGGATATATCTCTCCTTGATGTATATATTTTTTCTCTTGAAGCTCTAAGGAGCATTTCTTTATTCCTGACCTCTGGGAATTTGATTATTAAATGCCTCGAGGTACTGTTATTTGGATTAAATCTACTTGATATTCTTTTACCTTCTTGTACCTAATATATTTCTCTACATTTGGAAAGTTCTCTGTTATTATTTCTTTAAATAAACATTTTCCCCCTGATTTCTCTCTCTACCTCCTCTTTAAGAGTAATAACTTTTGCATTTGCCCTTTTGAGGCTATTTCTGGATCCTATAGTCATGCTTAATTCTTTCTTTCTTCTGATTGTGTATTTTGGTATATTTACCCTTTGAAATTTATTAATTATTTTGTTT
Organism: Galagoides demidoff; assembly: GCA_963574575.1. Taxonomy (NCBI): domain Eukaryota; kingdom Metazoa; phylum Chordata; class Mammalia; order Primates; family Galagidae; genus Galagoides; species Galagoides demidoff. The sequence goes on along the minus strand of CAUYQV010157146.1, from coordinate 13,217 downwards.
GCTTGATCAATTCTGCTGTTCAGAGACTATTCTTTCAGTTGGGTTTTTCAACTCTAGAATTCCTGCTTGACTTTATTATTTTTATTGTTTAAATCCTTTTGTCAAACTTCTCTGATAGTATTCTGAATTCTTCTCTGTGTTGTCTTGAAGTTTGTTCATCTTCAAAACAGCTATTTTGAATTCTACGTCTGAAAAGTTAAATATAGATAGAGACATCGCTCTGGGGTTGGTCACAGGCATCTTATTTAGTTTGTTTGATGAGGTCATGTTTTCCTAAATATTCTTTGTGCTTGTTGATGTTTGTTGATGTGTAGGCATAAAATGGTTACTTATGTATTCTAATCTTCTAGTTTAGGCTTGTTTATAAAGATTCCTCTTGAGAAGTCTTTTCAGGTGTTAGAAAGGAATTGAGTATTGTAGTCTAAGTCTTTTATCATTGCAACTGTATTAGCACTAGGGGGCACCCCAGCCCCAGTAACACTGAGACTTTTGTAGACTCCTGGAGGTACCACACCTTTTGGGTTTTGGTAAGTTATGGGAGAGGTCCCTGGATCACCAAACTCTTTCACTCTCTTCTCTCGCTTCTCCCCACCCCCCAAAAGGAGTTTCACTTTCCACGTTGGACTGCCTAGAGTTGGGGGATGGGTGACGCAAGCACTTCTCTGTAGTCACCACAGTTCAGACTGCACTGGATAGTATCTGAAGTCGGCACAGTCTTGCCCGATGCCTGTGACAACTATTACCTGACTACTACTGATGTTTGCTAAAGGCCCAAGGAATCTTTAGTCAGCAGGTGGTGAGTTTTGCCAGGATTGGGTCCTTCCCTTCAGGTCAATAGATACTGTTCAGGCCCAGGATAGGTCTAGGAACACTGCGCGGGAACTAAGGCCTGTAGTCAGGGGCTTCAGGAATCTGCTTTGTGCTTTATTTTTTTATCAGCTGAGCTAGTACCCAAGTTGCAAGACAAAAACCTCTGTCTTCTTCCCTTTTTTCCCCCAAGTGGAGGCAGTCAATACTGCCTGGAGTTGAGAGAGTTTTGACACGGGCACTCCCTTGGCTGTCATGGGGGTGTCCCACTGGGTCATATGACCCTAGGGTGACCAGATTTTAACATCTGTAAAGCAGGACAACATGGCGGGGGGCGGGGGCGGAGTGGGGGCAGAGCAGGGGGCGGAGCAGGGCAGAGCGGGGCAGAGCGGGGCAGAGTGGGGGCAGAGCTGGGCACCGGGCAAGGGACCTGGCAGGGGACCTGGCAGACAGGGCCTGACAAACAATGCAAACTCTGATAAGCATTGTCAATAATCACTTCTCAGCAATTATTTATTACAGTTTAATATTATAAAATTAACAAAAATAATATAAAACTCATATTCTGGTGAAATAGCTATATGGCGGCCAAAAACTGTATATTCCTTTCTTGTTCTCCAGCCCATTGGTGCATTCTTTCCAAAAATCGGGACTTTTTTAAAACGCCGTGGGTCACGGGACAAACTGTTGAAAAGCAAGACTGTCCCACCAAAATTGGGACGTCTGGTCACCTTATATGACCCCCAAGTTGCTGGCTCTGAGCCTAGTGCAGCACAGGGCTTGACAAAGAACTGCAGTTATTGTAGCCTGTCTGCCTTTCGAGGATGTTCTGAGCCTCAGGCTACTTTAAGTCAACTGGTAGTGGAGCTAACTGCAACTCAGATTCCTAACACTGGGACAGAGGATTCCCCTACACCAGGGCTGGTCTAAATAGTCCCCCATGGGCTCCAGCAGAATGCACCCCTGTATTGTGTTTCCCTATGACAGAGCAGCCCTGAGTTCCATTGCTAAGTCCTACAATCACTGCCCTTTTCAGTGTTCTTCCCCTTGATATTATTTCAAAATCAGGTACATACTGTGATCATTTGCCTGATTTTTGGTTTTCATGGAGGTGTTTTGTGAGTATATAAAACTCACAAAATTGAACAATTTGGTGTTTAATTTGGTGTTCCTGCAGGGGTGGGGAGTGATTTGTTGGAGGGTTCTATTTGGTTATCTTGTTCAGCCTCCCTACAATTCTATATAACATTCAATAGGCAACTACATTCTCTGTAATATTCTTAAATATTTCAGTGTATTTTTCTGGTTGTACTTATTTTCACTTTATTTCTGATATTACTTTTTGAATATATAGCCCATTTAAAAATTTTCCAGTATTTTGTGTAATTGTATTTCATTTAATATTATGATGTTCAAAGTACAAGAACTATTGACTGTAACAGGGAAAACCAATAATAAATTTATTAGATTTTTACTTTTTTTTTTAACTATAGAAGCTGACATTACTTTTATTATTTTATTTCAATATGTCCTCATTGATTTCACTATTTTTTTTGAGGTAATATAATTTTTGAATTTCTACACCATTTTACTAGTATTAGAGATTTAATTGAAGCTGTATTCTAGTCATGTAGAGAAGCCAGCTTACTGTATTATCATCTTTTAACATACAACTAGAATCAGAACTAGCCCTGTTGTAACCTGAATAATGCTTTTGTTCATATTAGGAGAAAATCTTCTTTTCCTTAAGTCATGTACACCTACTTGATAACCTATGATTATTAATAAATACACAAATCCAGGGCAACGTGAATGTGAATGGCACCCCTGGATCTGTGCATAACCAGCCATCTTCCCTGGCTCTCAGAAAAACCATATCATACTCCATTTTATTTCAGCCAACTTTTTCTGACATTACTTTTCTAGTACAAAAATAACCTGAAGTAATTAGATATAAGTAATCAAATTCTTTGCAACTGAGCCTCAGGTATACTAAGATAAAATAAAAAAAAATTGAGCTTTTAGTTTTCATGGCACTTTAGATACTACTGAGTTCTAGTGAATCTTACTATTTATCAGAATTCAGTTTAATCTCAAATTTCTTTTATAGTAGTGAAGATTGAATGCAGCATTCTAATACTCTTTAGAACAATCAGAGATGAAATGGCATTTTACTACTCAATATAATTTAGTTATTTAAATCTCAAAATTGTGTTACATCTTTTTGAAGAAATCACATCCTTATGATGTAATAACGTCATGGCAATATTTTAATTGCAACACACATTCTCCATGTATAATTTGCTTGATTAGCATTGAAAAGGATTAGACAAAAAAGGTGATTCAGGGTAATAGTAAAAGTTCCTACAATTCAAGAGTTACTAAAATCAGGTGGGGTTTTTGGAAGTGGAGATGGTAATACACATTTTTTTTTTAATTTTAAATGAGATTTGTGACCTTTTACAGTGAAGCAAAAGGCCACTTAGTAACCAACTATATGCAACATATGATAAAATAGAACATTTAAAACAAGCTTTTATAAAGATTATTAAAAATTTTATAAAAGCTATAGGAAGAAAACTTCTTTTTTTTTTTTAGGAAGAAAACTTCAAATAGACTTTTCACCCATAGATACATAGATACAGAGATAGATATTGGTGAAGTTCAGAAGTACTATTTAAGTTGGCTCTCAAAATATAGATTGATCCAGCATTCTCCATTCTCATTCATTCTCTTTTCTGTCAAATTTCCATTTTAAAATTATATGGGAGACTTTGAAGGAAGTCTATAAAATATTCTTTCCCTTGTCAAATGACCATTTTTTCTACATGTTGTTTTTCATCATTGATAAGTATGATGGACAATGATTGAATATTTTACCCATTTAGGGACACAGTCTTTGAGTTAAATCTTAGAGATTATTAGCCCACTCATCTATTACCTTCTAAAAATAAAAAAAAAAAAAAGCAGGGATACTAGGAAGGAGACAAAAATGAAACCAGCCACTATTTTCCTACACATTTTTAGTTTCCAGATGAGGTTGATATGAGTAACAATTTTTAAAATACAATTTAGTCCATGGCCCACACCAAAACGTTTCATAACCAAAACTCAACCTAATCTCAAAACCAAAAATTGACAAGCTGAAAGATTTCTTTGTAAATAAATAATAGTTAGAAAGCTACAGTAAGATACTCCTAAATCAAGTAATCCAAACTTTAAATGAATGTAATCCCGTGGCTTTGTTTCTTAAGCAATATATAGGTGTTCAGACTGTGTGCCTAGGTGAGGTTTTATATAGGTTATTACAAAAGTTTTGAGATATACAAAACTGAAGAGACATACAATCCACACACAGAGAAGCAAGTGAAGCCCTCCCAGCAACACCAATAAGCCAGGCAAGCTGAAACTTGCATGGGTGAATCAGAAAAGACATCCTGTTTCTTTGAGGTGAAATAATAGACCATAACACAGTCTGTCTCAAAACTTCCGTACTGACTCATGTATCCATGGATTTAGGTTATATATGATATAGGCCAGAGAAAAACTGCAAGAGTAAGGACTGACGACTCTGAACAAAAAAAGCAAACTCCAAAATCAGGGGTATGGAGTGAGCATAGAATCAGAGCAAAGGGAGCTGTGTTAGGGAAATATAATAAGAAACAAAACCTCCTTCTAACCCAGAAAACTTCACTGCAAAGGCAGAAGAGAAAGAAAACAACTTTATTATTTAAAAAAGCTTTAAACCACAATGTAATGCGAATCATAGGCAATTACTAAAACTGCAAAGACAAAAAGATCTCCCCAGTTTATACAGCCAAGCACATGCCATCCATTTCATGCTTGTTCTCAAGATGAAGATGAACTACTTTTCTTCTAAGATGACTTACCAGCATCATTGGTCTCACCTAGTTCACTCCTCACTTCACTTGATAATTGCCATGATTATCTGTGTAAGCTTATTGGCTTTATCCACAGGAAAATAAACTTCTCCCATCTTTATGACAGGCGGCAGTTTGGCAACTTGGGATGAATCAGCCCACCTAAGTTAGGCTACGACCCTTTCACAGAACATGGGAGGCCCTGTGCTATCTTCCTTAAAGATTGCATTTCAAAGAGATGGTCAGTTGGTCCTCAGAAAGACATTCACATTCACGTGTCATTAAACAGGTGAGAAGCACATTACACTTTCAGAAAGATTTTTTAACATACACATTTCAATAAGTAAATAAAGAATTTACAAGTTTCTAAAGTAAATGCTCCAAGAAAAGAGAAAGGGGAGGAGTTTCTTCTCTTATTTTCAATGGGGAGAATACAGTCTCTTATTAATTTGCATTTGCCCTTAGAGTTGAAATATTCCATTGCTTAATTTACATCAGACGTGCTTTGGTCAGATTCCCCTTGGGATGGTTGGATTTCTCCCTTTGCTTTGATGGTTGGATTTCTCCCTTTGCTTTTCAGTGTCAGTCTCTCTCTCCCATCTGCCCTCCCACCACCCAGCACACTCTTTTCTTCATTCATTAGCATGATCTTCTTTTGAATATGTTGCTATGTCATTCAATCAGGTCACAATTAGCCAAGGGAGCTATTCAGTCTCTTTGAGGCAAATTTGCTTACTGATGCTTTATACATTGACTGCAAAGTTTGTCTCTTAGCGCAAACTCATTTCCTCTTCTTCCAAGTTCTTGAGCGGCACTCGTTGTAGCTCTACATAAAAAAAAATCTAACAACACAGAGTTTACCTGGTGCAGTGCAACCCCAGAGCAGGCATTCAGCAAATATTGCCCATTGATTGAGAAACCTCATTAACTGAAAGCCTGGCATAGCTTCCATTCCAGTTCAACTGGTTTCTGTGTAAAGTTGCATATCGGCAATTACAGAAACGGTTTCCATTTCCCTTTGTTGTTAAAGAAACTAGCAGACTTCAGCAATCAATGACATTACCAAAATAATGACTGCATCTAAAATGGAAGCATTCCGGTTGGCTTGGGAATCATTATTCAACCTCTTGAGAACCTCTTGAGATTTACCTGTGCTTGTACAATCACTTTGCTGTAAAAATTTAAGATAAACAGAAATCTTGTGGTGGAACTAAGACTAGTGACCTCTTCAGCGTCCAGAGCATTCATCTAGTTTATTAGCGTGCTCGTTGCTGTGGGTTCTGTTACTGCCTTTGGCATTATGAGACACTCAAATTAACACGCATATGGGATACCTTTACCTTGATTTCCTTAGGGCTTGATTCCTCTAAAATTACCTTTGGAAGCAGCTCTGCTGATCTGTGTTCACTGATGTAATAAGAAACAATCACTACTCTTAAGAATAAGAAACTTTGAGCTGCTAAGTTAGTTTGTGCTTCTTCCTTCAGAGGCATCTTCCTCTGAATAAGATTGCTTGCTGTGGATAACATCAACAACAAAGAGAAGACCTTAATACTGCTTTCTTTAAACAGACCTAAAATGAGCAACCCATATTATATTTCTACAGGACATTCTAGTAACACGGCTTCTGCAAGACCACTACTAACTCCATTTATGTATTTAGAAATAAGAGCCAATTGGCTCCTGTTTTAATGTCAAGATTTTGTATCTCCATCAGATAATAAATAATGTATAAAAAGCCATGAGTCCTCATTATTTCTATTATCATTATAAACTGTGTCTCATTTGGTATAAATTGGCTTGAAATTCAAATCTGGCAAAGATGTTTCATAGGAAGTGATTTTCCAGATACAAAACAAGAAAGCAAGGCATTCCCTCTTTGAAGATAACAAAAAGGCCTGGTCTCAAAGTGAGCTTATAAGAGAGAATAAACCTGAAAACAGACCCATCTCTGCTAATTATTAGATCTGTGAGCATGGGTAAGTAACGTTAAACTCCGTGAGCCCTAATTTTCTCCTCATTTTCTCGCACATGTATTTTTACCTTATAGTTGCTGTACAGAATTCTGTAATATGGTTTATAATAGAGTATTAAAGGAAAACACATAAAAGAACTGGCAGATGTTCAATAAAAGATAGCTATTATTATTTTCCTATCAAACATTCTATAGTATCCTGTTTAGAGATCACTGGAAAATGACAATTATAATTTGCTTGGCACTCCTCCCCTGGACTCTGATGGCATAATTTCTGTACCTGGTATATTAGTGCATGCTTTCATAATGAGCTCTAATTTGTTCCTAACACATTATTCTTTTTCTGCAAAAACATCCAAATTGTGTGTTAGTCAGATCTGAAAAAAATTCCATCAAAACATGTATTCATGCTTATTGGAAATGTCCCTTCCATATTCATCATAAGATAGCACCATTTTGTTTTTACTGAAAGCATAATACCAAACAATAAGATTATTTCCATGGTGTATATATGCATAAAAATAACACTTTCTAAAAGGGAAAAAGTAAAATGAGATTTTTTCTAATAAAGTATTTTAAAACATCAGTAAGTGTTGAATTTTACTACTGATAGGGACCTATAGCCCTTTTACTCACTTCCCTCACTCCCTTCCCACCTCCCCATGTCTTTCACACGAGAAAACTAATACTCGTGAAGCATTAAATAATCTTACCTTGATATTGTTAACAGCAAAGTTCAGAATTTCCTGACATTCCATTATGTCATGGTGGTCACTTTCTTCATTACTTTGCACACAGAGCTTCCAGAAAAGATGAGAACTGGTGGTGAGTTTTCAAACTTCGATTCTATAGATTATACAAGTGATTATAGATATAAAGACTATAAAGATACATATTTACTAGTTTTGCCTGCTTGGAATGGATCGCCCTTCTTCTGGTAATAGAGCTAATATTTACTATGTTATCCATTCCACACTTCCTTGGTCCACACGATGGCTTAGACTGACACGTTCACGTCTTGCCCAGGTGAGCGACTCTGGCTTGGCCAGTCAGAATCCATTGGTCAAGAGTGATTCATTCATAAATGGACATATCACACATTGTCCAAAAAGACTTAATTGGGACTTTGGATTGTAGAAAACAAAAGTATCTTTCATGTTGCACCTAATCCCAAAGATGTCGATTTGGAGCTTTGGAGAACATCACTAAGACAGCTTTTATGAGTATAAAACCAAATCAGAGGAAAACTGAATGTAGTGATATCGAATTCTGAAGATAATATCTAAACACCATGTATGAAGTTACTTCTATCTTTGGACTTTTCTATGAATGAAATTTATAAATTCCTACCCTCCCCCACTTTTTACGTTTGCTTCAGGATATCTGGGCTGAGTGTATTGTGAGTTGCAAATGAAAGGGAACTTAATATAAAAAGAAGAAATAAGAGTTAAAGAAATAGAAAGGGGCTATCGTGAGTTATATTCTATTTTTGTCAGCCATAGCCAAGATACAAGAGTAGAATTAAATCTTCCACAAGACTTAGTCATCGCCCCCCTTAACTCAGGACTTGCTAAGTCACAAACAAATCAAGTAGCTGCTTATGGTTAACTTATTTTTCTGTGTTGAAGCCTCAGGTCTTATTTGGGTGAAGCAAACTCAATTTTATTATTTCTTTCAGTTTTTAAATTTATTTAACATTTTTCATAAGTTTTTGAATTAAGTAATTGAAATTTAAAATATGTTTTCAAAATATGTTTTTGATTGACAAATTAATACCTTAGTATTCTGAAATATTTGAACAAGAAGAATTGGCAAAAAGAAGAGGATAAAAATCGATAACATCGTCTCCCAGACAAATTATTTTTTATATATGTTTACAATGTTTTCTATATAAATGTATTAATTTGTGTTGAACATTGTGATTTTGTAAGTTTCACTGAGTAAGTTGTTCTAAATCTTTTTCTGGTCAAAAAGATTTAAAATATTCTTCTAAAACCCAATTTTATTACTCAGGATTGTGTTTATCGAGTGCAGGATGGACCGCACTGGCTTAGTTATCCTGAACAAAAAAGCAGAAAACGTGGGCAGTGCCTGCAGCTCAAAGGAGTAGGGTGCTGGCCCCATATGCCAGAGGTGGCGGGTTCAAACCCAGCCTTGGCCAAAAAATGCAAAAAGAAAAAAAAAAGCAGAAAAAGAATTTATGTGAATACATGGAGACATATAAAATTCAAGGAAATCTAAAGAACATTCATAAAGAATCATCTTCCTTGGTGAATTGAGAGAGAATACAGTGCATAAGTTCTTCAAGGTAGGATGAATAAATATCAACTTCAGAACTTTCATATTTCAAATTTCATGCTTGTAACATTTGTCCAATATTGCCTTATATGCTCACTATGGTGGATACATACCATCAAGATAATATCTGGTGTTGGCAGAGATAACATCCCAGAGAAAAATTGGGTTGCTACTATTAAAAGAAGGGATATGAATGTCAAGAGAAGTCCACCATGATAAGTTTTAATAATAGATAGTATTCATTGTATAAGATAATATATGAAAATGTATTAAACTGGTTTGCTACTATTAAACACTTAGGATATCTATAATGTGCTATTATTGTAGGTAATAATGTGATAAAAAGATCTTATAGTTTTAAATGCTTTTTTTTTTTTTTTTCTGAGACACAGTCTCACTTTGTTATCCTCAGTAGAGTGCCATAGCATCACAGCCCACAGCAACCTCAAACTCCTGGGCTCAAGCAAGTCTCCTACCTCAGCTTCCTAAGTAGCTGGGACCACAGGTGCCCACAACGCCCAGCTATTTTTTGGTTGTAGTTGTCATTGTTGTTTTGGCAGGCCCAGGTGTACATGAACCTGCCAGCCCTGGTGTACATGGCTAGTGCCCTAGCCACTGAGTTACAGGCACCGAGCTGGGGAAAATATATTTTCTGTTTCTACAAAGTACACAAAATATATAGATGGATAGAGAGATATATAAAGCAACTTCAAAAAAGAATCTGGAACTATCTTCTGGAAATGTGAAAGATATGCATAATACTAGGATGAAATGTTCTTTCATCACCCACTTCTAAAACTGTACTGGACACTATCAGTTATGATCACCCAGCTTCTTAGAATACCGTCCTTTCATATTGACAATGAGTTGAGTTTTCTCAAAATACAAGTCTGAAAACTCATACTCTTAGACCCCCTTACAAAAAGGTACTGAACTTTTAGTCTGATTGATTCTGTGATTAGACCATCTATGTGAACAATGTGAGGAAGTGATCATACATGGGGGAAATTATTCTATAGGGTGGCACCAGCGGCTGAACTTCACAGGGTCCAATGCTGAACAGCCTGCAGAGGGCAAGTACATTGTTCCAAGCTATGTGTGTATGGCCTCAAGGTGTGGTTCTCCAGCCTTTCTGGTGAGTTTGTGAATTAGCTTATATTCTTCGATAAAGTCATTTTTAACTTAAACTCATCTAGGAACCTTGACTGATATATTCTCTGATACCAGAAGCGAGGAGAAATTGAGACAATTTCTCTTACAGGGCTAAATGTTAGCATAGTGAGGACCTAGCAACCAAGAAGAAGTTTCAGGACCTTCATTGTAAGATGACTTGTGTGAGCACCTGTTTTCAACAGAAAGAGTGCCCACCAAAGGTAAGGTTTTATAGACAGAAGAGTCTGTGGCTGTCAACCACTATAAAGTGTGAGGGGAGTATAAGGCAGCTTCTAATTATATTGGAGCTAGAAAACAGAAAGAAAGCAAGTCACATTTTAAGTTCTTTACTAAAGTCTGGTCAGAGAATCAGGGAAGGATTTCTTCTACTCTTCTACTTTTTCTCTGTAAGGATTTCTTCTACTTAAATTGATATAGTAGAAAATCTAAGACACAATCTGATCCTAAAAAGCTATTGCAACTGTGATAATTTTCATTTATAGCTTCACTAAGTCTCTCCTGTGAAGGTTATAGGATCATACATGAAAGAGAATTGGCATTTATTCAGTCTAAGATGATGGAGATAATCAGCATTATTTGACACACAGGACTTTTAGACTGAATTGGATGGACATTTCATTAAGGTTTTATTTGGACTGTGTAATAACAACAAAAACAACACACGAGGACTGGTAATAAGAGACCTGAACTGAGAAACCATGATGAAAGAACCATGGTCTTATTCCATGTAAGGTGAGGGAGTTCCGGAGGCTTCCTACAATAATTATCGCTTCACGAGACAGGAAGCCATTGCAGCATTTTCCCTGGGTATTAAATATATCTAATTGAATAGTACATATATACACACCTCTTTTCTTGGTTCAAAAATGGTGCTTTTCTTGTCTATGCTCACCTGGTGAAGGTCTCCCTGAGACCTCTCTTAGAAGGGAAATAATTTCATTTGTGAGAGTTCCAGCCTGATGACCTAATCACCTTCCAAAGGCCTCGCCTCCTAATACCATCTCCTTGGTGCTTACAATTTTAACATTTAGCAGGGACACACTCAAACCATAGCAACTATTATCCATTAAAATGCTGAGACTAGGCAAGTCAAACACCAGTGGCAGCATTTGCATAAGGCAGGGAGTGGGTGCCTTCTTACCCCTTCTTACCTTTTCTGTTCTAGGTAATTAATTTGCCTCAGCAAAGGCCCACCCTGGTTGCTCATCTAATTACTAGATTAGAAAGTAGTTCACAGACCCAATGCATTTCATAGATCTAAAACACTTGGACTGAAGGGAAGGTAATAACATAATAGAAAATTTCCTAAGCCTTCCCCAAAGGAATCAAAGCATTTATTATACTAAAGAAAAAAGAAAAAAAAATGCATTGGCAAAGAGAAATACATGAACTTTGTTGAGAGAAATTTTCAGACACTAACTCTGAGCAAGTTTCAATCCTTGGGGACCCAGAATGCTTTTTTAGTCAACCAGGTCACAGAGTAAAAAGAGAAATTTTGATCCAAAACTATTTCACAGTGGGCCCAGGGGTTCTCCAAATAATCCTGAGTTTACCCCCAAGTGCTTATATATATACTATATCAAATAGATACACTTCATACCTGGCAAAACTGCTGCATTGGCTTCCTACAATGTGAAGTCATGGTTATTGTAGGAAGGACCAAAATGGAAGCCTCTGGAACCCCCTCATCTTACTTGAAGTGATTGTGGAAAAGTTATGAACTCTACTAGCAAACCCTGATATGCCAATCATGCCAAAAGCTGTCATGTTTTACAGCTCTTTGCTGTAAAATGAACTGCAAATAAAATGGTAACTATTTTATGTTACCATTAGAAAATAACCTCACTTCTGCTGAGAAACAGTCTCCCTCTTGTTGCTGGCTTCTGATAAGACCAACTCTCCGATCACTGGCCTCCAGGAGCACCCTTCTGATAGGTCTCAGCAAGCAGGAATCGGGTTCTGGGCCCTGAACTTCAGGGGTCAGACTTTCAAGTGCTTTCTTTGAAAGTTTTGACATGCCCCTGTATTATCTACAACTAGTCAGTGCTTTCAGTGCTAACTGGGGGGTATATGGTTTACGTCGGGACTGAGCTCTCTGTGCCCCATTTCCTGTTTCTCTACTTCCTTGTGCCCCTCCACACTGCCATCCATGAACCAGGGGTTCTCCGGACCTCCAAATTCTCACTATGGCTCCGTAGCCTGGTGCTGTTTATCAGAAAGTGGCTGTGTAAACAGATCACTTCTACTAGCTGATGTAGTATTGCTCATGGGGTCCCTTAAGACAGGACTGCCAAAATAATCCTGACATGCTGATTTCAGGTGACCTCCATTTAAGACAGACGACAAATGCAGGGGTCTGGGCCACTGGCAGTTTGCTGTTGATTCTTCAGCTGCATTCCCTGTGCCCATGTGTTGGCTCCACCTGTTCGTGTTCTGACAGTGGTGCTGCCCCTGGTATATTGCACCTGAGGGCTGTGGGGGTGGGGGTCTCTTTGAAGCCTCCCCTTTCTCCTCACCACTGGCACCTGGGGGCAGTCACCCAATTCCTTGGAGGGTTCTGTACCCTGTGGGGAGTCTGTGTTCAGGGGTAGGAAAAGGATAATGCAATGTCATAAGTAATAATGTAACCATTTTTTAAAAAAGATATAGGAGATTGCAAGGTCATACATATCTATATTGTTTCAGTATCATAAATTCTAAAGTGACCTGTCCTGCCTTAGGAATAATGAAATGTTGTTACTTTTACCTCATGGTGGGAGATGTGACATTAGACAGAATTGGTACATTTGACAACAACAAGCATTAAAAGGACCTGTTGAAAATATTATGGAGACAGGATCAGGAAAAGACTTTGCCTAAAAACTACTACCAAAATAAATAAGAACTTCTCCTTTGCTATGTCACGCTACCACACATGGACCCATGAATTTTGTAATGTATTTCTTTTTTTTTTTTTTTTTTGAGACGGATCCTCAAGCTATCCCCCTGGGTAGAGTGCCATGGCATCACAGCTCATAGCAACCTCCAACTCCTGGGCTCAAGCGAGTCTCCTGCCTCCGCCTCCCAAGCAGCTGGGACCACAG
>CAUYQV010157144.1:0-24841 GCA_963574575.1 Galagoides demidoff | reverse complement strand
CAGGCACCCGCCACAGTGCCCGGCCATTTTTTGGTTGCAGCCATCATTGTTGTTTGGCAGGTCAGGGCTGGGGATTCGAACCCGCCACCTTAGGTGTACGTGGCTGGCGCCTTAGCCGATTGAGCCACAGGCACCAAGCCAACTCTTTTTATTTATACCTTTTTTGTCCTTGTTTGTTCAGAATCTTTTGTTTTCGAATGTTAGGATCCATCAAAATTACCCATGATGTTTATTTTATTATTTTGAGACAGAGTCTCACTATGTTGCCCTCAGTAGAGTGCCGTGGAGTCACAGCTCACAGCAACTTCAAACTCTTGGGCTTAAGTGATTCTCTTGCCTCAGCCTCCCAAGTAGCTGGGACTACCCGTGCCTACCACAATGCCCAGCTAATTTTTGTTGTAGTTGTCATTATTTAGCAGGCCCAGGGTTGGGTTGGAACCTGCCAGCCCCTGTGTATGTGGCTGGTGCTGCACCCACCCATGATATTTAAATGCAGATTCCCAGGTCTCAGCAATGACCTTGAGAATTAGAATTTCTGGGGGAAGAACTTCAGGAATGTTTATTTTTACCAGTGCTCCAGATGACTCTTGACAGGTGGCTAGTAAGCATACTCTGACAAATATCATACATATGACAGTTTGTGTTTTCTTTTTTTTTTTTGAGACGGAGCCTCAAGCTATCCCCCTGGGTAGAGTGCCATGGCATCACAACTCATAGCAACCTCCAACCCCTGGGCTCAAGTGAGTCTCCTGCCTCCGCCTCCCAAGTAGCTGGGACCATAGGCGCCCGCCACAATGCCCGGCCATTTTTTGGTCAGTTTGTGTTTTCTAAAGTTGGCAATAACTATACCTTCCACCACATATATTCTGCTAGTTTCTAGAACGTCACCATTTTTTTTCTTTTTTTTGAGATAGAGTATCATTGAGTTGCCCTGGTATCATAACTCACAGCAACTTCAAACTCTTGGGCTTAAGAGATCCTCTTGCTTCAGCCTCCCAAGGCCGGGACTACAGGTGTCTGCCACAATACCAGTTAGTTTTTCTATTTTTAGTAGAGATGGGGTCTGGCTTTGCTCAGGCTATTCTTGAGCACCTGTGCTAAGGTGATCCACCCACCTCATCCTCCTAGAGTGCTAGGATTATAGGGATGAGTCACCTCACCTGACCAAATCTCACCGTTTTCCTTTTAAGAGGTGGAGCCCATGTCCCTTACCCTAGACACTGGATGGTTTTGTGGCTGTTTGCCTGACAGATTATGGTGATTGTAATGCTAGGACAAAAAAGGTGATTCAGCTTCCACCTTTTTTTTTTTTTTAAGAGACAAGGAGACAAGTCCTTGTTTTGGCACCCAGGCTGGAGTGCAGTGGCACCATCATAGTTCACTGCAACCTTGAATTCCTGGGCTCAATGGATCCTCCACATCAGCTGCCAGAGTAGCTGGGACTGTGGGCATGAGCTTCTGCTTTGGCTTGTTAGAACACTTAGTCTTGGAATCCAGCCACCATGCAGTGAGGAAGCCCAAGATGCCCCAGGGAGAGGCCCACTTGCAGAGGAACTAACAGCTTGCACCAACTTGCCTGCCTTGCCTACATGCTCACCTTGGGAGCTATCTTGGAAGTGGATCTCTGCTCTCTGCTCAGGATGATGCAGCACTGGGCAGAGATGTCTTCCCTGCCAAGCCCTGCCCTAACTGCAGGTTTATACACTTCTAACCCGACAGTCATTCTTCCTTTCTGCCTACCAGGGTGAATTCTCTTGGGTCTTCTATAAAATATTCTGCAATTAGGCTGGGCATAGTGGCTTATGTCTATAATCCTAGCACTCTGGGAGGCTGAGGCAGGAGGATCACTTGAACTACAGAGTTCGAGACCAGTCTGGGTGAAGGTAGACCATGTCTCTACTAAAAATAGAAAAATTAGCCAAGCCTTGTGGCAAGTGCCTGCACTCTGAGCTACTGAGGCAGGAGGATGCTTGAACCTAAGAGTTTGAAGTTGCCATGAGCTAGGCTGACAACATGGCACTCTAGACAGAATGCCACTCTGCCTCAAAAAAGACAAAAAATCTGAAATTATCTTTCTTTGGTGTCACCTTCCCAGATTCTTTTAGTCATAGAACCACCGATTTCAGACTTCTGATTATTTGAAGTTCTCATCAAGTTTTCATTATTACCTGAGTCTTGGCTTCTCATCCAAATGGTTCTGGGAATAAATAAAGCCTACTCTCATGTTTTATAATTGAGATAATCCATGTAATCAGTTAGCATTGCACCCAGCACAAAATATTTCTGTGTTCTTACTAGGATTCTTGCATTCATATTCCCAGTTTCCTTAGTGCAATCCCTCCCACCTCCACCACAGACGAATGTCATTTCAAAAGGCTATTCCCTATCTTGTTCCCTACCGGGACTATTTCTCATCATTTAGGACTCTACTTCTTTAAGAAGCCTTCCCTGAATTCTCAAGCAGTTAATGCCTCTGTGCTAAAATAGCATCTTGAAAGAACCTCTATTATAGCCCTTACCAGATTGGATTATAATTGTTTACTTGTCTCTCTCATCTACTGGATTCTAAATTCCTGGAAGGCATGGTCATCATCTTGTATCTGTGTTACTTTGCTATGAAACACTGTGGTTAAGAGGGTAAGTGGTTAAGAGGGTAAGTAGTTAAGGGCCCGTGTTGTTTGCCAGACCTGCCTGGGGGCAAAACAGCTCCACTTTCTCCTGCCATAACATTGGGAAAAAGTTAACTCTCTAAGCCTCTTTGTAAAAATGGAGAAGATACCTTCTCTTCAAGACTGCTGTGAGGATGAAGTGAAATGCCTTTAAAAAATTCATCCTATGGCAAGCGTCCACTCACCAGGACCAAATGCTTTCCCATTTGGGGGCATCACCACTCTAATCCATCTATCTGTAGTGGATCCCTCTCTGTGAGTAATCCCTCCATTATTCTGGGTTCTTCAGGTCTTTAATCCTCTCCCTGGTCATTCGTCCAGTTAGCAACTCTGCATCTCGACCGCTAGGACCAGGCTTTCAGAAGCCATTCTCTCCCCATATTCCAGGCCCCAATTAGCTCCAAACCCTTTTCCTTTAGCCTACCTCGAGTCTTAAATGTTATATCAAAAAGACCCGGTTTATGAGAAATTTAAACATCAATACTTCCTCTCCAGGGTCTGCATTAGTAGAAAGACCCCCATTTAGAAGCCGTGATATCGGGTTTCGGTCTTGCCCTTCCCTTGAAGGAGCGAGTGGATCACTCAGACCACAGCGGTCCCTTGCCGCGCCAGCCCGGACCGCGCGCAATGCAGCAAGTTGAATGAACGAAGGATGAATGAATGAATGGGCTACGTAGGAGGCCGAGCCTCTATTACGTCGTCCACCGACGCGGGCGTGGCCGCGGCTAAACCTGCGGGCGCCGGCCTCCCATTCCCACTGTCGCGCGGCAGGCTCGGACACGAGAGCCAGAGCCCGCGCCGCCCCACGCCGCCTCCCCCAAGTCCCTGCCCCGCCGCGGCGCGTCACTTCCGCCACCCCTGGTCGGGGTTGGGGCGGGGACCGCGGGGGAGGGGGCCAGGTCTGAGGGAAGCCCGCCCCCGCCCGAACCCGAGCCCGAGCAGGGACTACATTTCCCAAGGGGCCTCGGCGGCGGCGGCGGCGGCGGGCGCGGCAACGTCCCCCGGAAGTGGAGCCTCGGACTTCCACTCGTGCGTGAGGCGAGCGGAGCCTGAGACGAGATCAGAGGCCGAACTCGGGATCTGACAAGATGGCCGGGCTGCCCCGCAGGATTATCAAGGTAACCACCCAGGCTGGCCTCCAGCTGCTCGGCTCTGCTCGCGTCTGCCCGGCGTGGCGGGCAGCGCGGCCCCTCGCTTCCTCCGGCCGGCGGCCGGCGCTGGGAGGCCCGAGGCAGCGCCGAGAGGGTCTGGCGGCGGCGAGGGAAGTCGGGCGCTGAGGAGGGGGCGCCGGGGAGACTTCCGGCCGCGGCGGGGCAGCCCGGTGGCGGCGTCCCGGGGCTTCCAGGCGGCCGCCTGACTGGCAGGGGCAGGCGTGGCCCACGCGCCGGCGAGGTGGGCCGGCGGGGCTGAGGGGCTCCTGCCCTGGGCGCGGGCCGGCGCGGGCCTCCATGGCCTCTCAGACCACCCCCGGGCGGAGGCTGCGAGCGCGCGGGAACCGCGGCGGGTCCCGGACTCCCGGCGGGGCGTGTGGCCACACGCGGCCCCTAGGCCCGGCGGCCCCTGGTCGGCCCGGGCGGGAGCGCTGAGGTGCGGCGGCGGCGGGTGCGGAATGAATGAACCGGAGGGGAGGCCGGGCGGGGCCCTGCGCCCCGGGAGGAGGCTCCGGCGGCCGCGCGTCCCGCTGCGGTCGGCACATGCTCGGCCTGGCCGCCGGTCCCGGGCCGTGGGGGCTCCGCGTCCCGCCGCCCGCGCTTCCGCGATCCCCGCTCTGCGAGACGCGTTTCCGCTCGTTATCTCCGAGAAGTGATTTTACTCTGCTTGGCAAACTCTTCTCAGCGCTGTTTCTGTCCTGAGGAAATAGTTCAGCAGAAGGCTAGGGGAGGGCTGCAGTTGTGGGGACCTTGTGAAATCTTTGCCTGTCGATTTTTGTGTGCTTTAATTATTAAACCGTTCTGGGGCTCTTTACGAGTACTGTGCCGGACAAGTGCATGTAGAGCCGCGAGTTGTTTGATCTTTGTAAAGTCTTTACATAATACCAAGTCTTCAGACGTGAGATGTTTCTCGCAGCCAACGAAAACTAAAGATTAAAAATTTCTGTCACTTTTTATGAAGGAAATTAGTTGAACATCCCTGTTGCTCAATACGCCGGTTAAAGTGACTGAACTGCAGCTTAATTATTCTTGATTGTAATCTGGTGGACGTGTATTTTTGATCTTATTCGTTTTTCTAAAATTTGGGGTTATTTGCGTTTAAATAGCAGACCTGTTAGTCTTCGAAGGATGGTTCGAACCGCTTCGTGCGGTTGCGATTACATGTATTTGAGATGAGGGTGGATGTATTGCTGACCTGAAGGTGCTCGATTTAGAGAAGGCGTCCTGTAATGCCATTCTTAGAAATGAGGGAAGTAGAGTAGATAGCACTGGAGTCTAAGAATGTGAACTTTAATTCTGCAAAATTTGTTGTGTCGTGAATGTCTCGCACTCTGTGGAAGGAGGTTTAATTGTCACATGCCTTGGAAGGTTCTTACAATGTGGTCTTAGTTATTTAATTATCATTGAGGTCACATAGCCCCCAATGATCCATTTTTATTAAGACCTCCATTGAATAATGGGGAATGGGGGATGATAGACCTGTATGTCAAATATTCTCAAGGGTAATCTTTTTTTTTTTTTTTTTTGAGACAGAGGTCGTCTGAGGTAGAGCGCTGTGGCATCACAGCTCACAGCAACCTCAACCTCCTAGGCTTAAGCGATTCTCTTGCCTCAGCCTCTCAAGTACCTGGGAGTAGAGGCGCCCACCACAATGTCCAGCTCTTTTCTGTTGCAGTTGTCATTGTTGTTTAGCTGGCCCAGGCCAGGTTTGAATCTCTTAGCCTTAGTTATGTGCTGGCACCATAACCACTGTTACTGGCACCGAGCCTCAAGGGTATTTTTTTTTTTTAACGTTACTCAGGTTGTTGACTGAGTATGTAGTGCAAATTGACATGGAAGATAATTCTCTAAATACGTACTGAACCAAATGTTTTACACGTATTTTTCCATTTTTGCTTGATTTTGAAGATAGCACAGTAATGTGAAAGCCTTAAGTGAAAAAATTAATTCTATGGATTCTTTAGAAATTCACAGAAATGGTTTAATGCAATAAGTTGAAGTCCTTGTGATTCAATTCATTTGGCATACATTAATTTAATTTACTCTAGGCATTTATGTTTTATGCTTCAACTAAGAAAGTAATATTTAATCTTAATTTTGTGTTTTCTTGTTGGCAGCATCTCTATAATGAATAGTGCCTTTATTTGTGTTCTATAAAAGTTAAAATTAGGTGATTTTTAGTTTAATGTCATATGTAGCTTAAAAGAACTGTTTTCTCCGATTCTTAGAAAGGATTAAAAGATTATATATTTTTTAGTGCCATACTTTTATTATGTAGGTCGGTCTATAATCAGTAAAAGTCCTTATTTTTTTTAATACCAGAATTTATTTTTAAAAGTTGCATTTTTCCTTTTAAACCATTGTACAAGGTTCTAGGTGGAATATCCTGAGGCAGTAGGGACATACCTTCTTTCTTTTATTTATTTATTTAATTTTTTGAGACTGAGTCTTGCTTAGTCTCCTGTGGTACAGTGCCATGGCGTTACAGCTCACAGGAACCTCAAATTCTTGGGCTTAAGCGATTCTCTTGCTTTAGCCTCCCTAGTAGCTGGAACTACAGGCGCCTACACAATACCTAGCTATTTTTATTTTTTGGTTGTAGTTGTCATTGTTGTTTGGCAGGCCTGGACTTGATTTGAACCTGCCAACTATGGTGTATGTGACCGGTGCCCTAGCTGTTGAGCTACACGCGCTGAGCCAGGACATACCTTTTTTCACTGGACTGTTAATTTCTTAGTGACTTTTGACTTTCAAAGGATAGAATTTAGTGTTTATTATTATATTGGTGTTACTATTCTAATCCAATGGAAATATTAAAAATAAGGTGGCTTGATTTGGACAACTGTTAATATGATACTCTCTACTTATAATGATCATTGTTTACATTTGCAGAAATTTTGTGATCTAGACAATACACAGTCTAAAACCTGATTTGAACAATTTTCCTAAGATCTTAAAGTGGCAGGAGGCAGAGGGTCTTTTTTTTTTTTTTTTGAGACAGAGTCTCATTATGTTATCTTCAGTACAGTGCCATGGCTATTTGTTTTTTTATTGTTGTCATTATTGTTTAGCAGGCCCTGCCCAGGTTCTAACCCACCAGCCCCAGTTTGTGTGGCCAACATCCTAACCACTAAGCTATGGGTGCCAAGCCAGAGGCAGAGGTTCTTGATTGGTGTGACCTTTCTTAGATCTTGTTATTATTAAATAATATAATGTATGTGCAAGTACCTGACAACTGTAAATAACTATTCAAATAGAAGATGACTTTTTGGACTTTTTCTTTCTTTCTTTCTCTTTCTTTCTTTCTTTTTTTTTTTTTTGAGACAGAGCATCAAGCTGTCACCCTGGGTAGGGTGCCATGGCATCACAGTCAGAGCAACCTCCAACTCCTAGGCTCAAGCGATTCTCCTGCTTCCACCTACCAAGTAGCTGGGACTACAGGCGCCTGCCACAGTGCCCGGCTATTTGGGGGTTGTAGCTGTCATTGTTGTTTGGTGGACCCAGGCTGGATTCGAACCCACCAGCTCACGTATATGTGGCTGGCCCCCTAGCTGCTTGAGCCACAGGTGCTGAGCCTACTTTCTTTCTTTTTTTTTTTTGAGACAGAGCCTCAAGCTGTCCCCCTGGGTAGAGTGTTGTGGTATCCCAGCTCACAGCAACCTCCAACTCCTGGGCTCAAGTGATTCTCCTGCCTCTGCCTCCCAAGTAGCTGGGACTACAGGTGCCTGCCACAATGCCCGGCTTCTTTTGGTTGCAACTGTCATTTCGTTGTTGTTTGGCGGGCCTGGGCTGAATTTGAACCCTCCAGCTCAGGTGTATGTGGCTGGTACCTTAGCCACTTGAGCCACAGGTGCCAAGACTGTAGACAGACTCTACTTTCAAAATACATCTTAATTCAGACAGATTTCCTCATCTCTCTTGAAATTTTGTTCTTGGATTCCTGTCCATCATTTGTTGCCTGGCCTGCTGTGTTACCTCATTTTAGACCAACAACTAGGCTAATCTTTTAAAATAGATCATATTACTCTCCTGCTAAAAAGGCTATAGTAGAGGTTCTTCATCACAGAGTAAAATCTTGTCTTTTTTCCTTCTACCTACAATGCCATGTGAATCTGGGATCCGCTCACCTCTGAGCTCATCTTCTGTACTCCACTACAGATGCACTGTTGCTTTACTATGCCCTGAACAGTAAGCAGCTAAGCTTATTCCAGCCACAGGGCTTTCCACCTGTTTGTTGCATGGCTTGCTTTGTGGTATTGTTCAGTTTTTTTTTTTTTTTTTTTTTTTTTTGAGACGGAGCCTCAAGCTATCCCCCTGGGTAGAGTGCCATGGCATCACAGCTCATAGCAACCTCCAACTCCTGGGCTTAAGCGAGTCTCCTGCCTCTGCCTCCCAAGTAGCTGGGGCCACAGGCGCCCGCCACAACGCCTGGCCATTTTTTGGTTGCAGCCATCATTGTTGTTTGGTGGGCCCCGGGCCACCTTAGGTGTACGTGGCTGGAGCCTTAGCCGATTGAGCCACAGGCGCCGAGCTGTATTGTTCAGTTTTTGACTCACTCAAAGAGGTCTGCATTAACAGTTCTTTGTAAACCAGTTTCCATACCCTATACCTTCTTTTATCCCAGTATTCCCTTTTTTTCTGTATAGCACTTAATACTGCCCAAGGTTTGTTTACTGTTTATCTCTCTTCCACACTAAAGCTCTATGAAGGCAGGAAGTCTTGGGCGACCTGGATATTGCTCATTAATTCTTGACACATAGTAGGTACTGAAGTTATTGGATGAATGATTGCATGAGTCTTTGGAAAAAGGTTTTAGGAAAGTTGTTATTTTCTATCATTTGGCATTGTTACTGGTTAGTATTCTATCTGAACCAACACATTGGCTAAAAGTATCTCTTCTACCCATAAATTCATTTTAAAAAAACATAAACAAAATATGTCAATCTGTTGCGTTGTTGACTAGGAAACACATATGTAGAGCACATTAGAAAGGCTCCAAAGGTTGCATAGAGAAAATTAATCTGCCCTTTCATCTGGCCTTCAGCATGCTGGCTGTCTAAGAGGACCACTGTTTTCATTGTGTATCCTTTCCATAAGGACTAGAGTGACTTAGTGCATATATATTAGGCTTCTCCTTTTCTTGCAAATGCTTTGATTTCCCCACCCTCCCACCAATACATCTTTGAGGTGACTTTTCTTTTTTTTTTTTTTTTTTGAGATGGAGCCTCAAGCTGTCCCCCTGGGTGGAGTGCTATGGCATCACAGCTCACGGCAACCTCCAACTCCTGGGCTCAAGCGAGTCTCCTGCCTCAGCCTCCCAAGTAGCTGGGACTACAGGCGCCTGCCACAACGGCCGGCCATTTTTTGGTTGCAGCCATCATTGTTGTTTGGCGGCCCGGGCTGGAACCCGCCACCTTAGGTGTACGTGGCTGGCGCCTTAGCCGCTTGAGCCACAGGCGCCGAGCTGAGGTGACTTTTCTTTAAGAGATAGGGTCTTGCTAAATTGTTCACTTTGGAGTGCAATGAATATCCACAGGCATGATCATAGAACATTTCCTACAGCTTGGAACTCCTGGGATAGAGGAATCCTCCTGCCTTACCCTCCTGAGTAGCTGGGACTGTTGGCATGTGCCATTGCCCTGGTCTTTGAGTCACTTTTTAAAGGGCTGCTATGAGGAAACTTGTAGCTAGATTTTAACTAACTGCTTATTGATAACTTCTACATCATTCCTAAATTATACTATGCAAAGAGTGCTGAAATGAATAGTTTTTTATATATGACTTTTTGCACAGGTATGAATGATGGTACTGAGTCTTGGGATTTCTGTTTTTAGAATTTTTTTCTTTTTTTTGTCTTTTTTCTTGGGCCAGAGATCTTTTATTTATTTTTTATCTTTTTGCAGTTTTTGACCAGGGCTGGGTTTGAACCTGCCACCTCTGGCATATGGGGTCAGCGCCTTACTCCTTTCAGCCACAGGTGCCACCCAGGCCAGAGCTCTTTTAATCTCTAAAAATGACTGAACAGTTAAAGCTTCAAGTCACGAAATTAAAAGGTACCTGAAATATCTCTTAAATGAGAGGTTCTCCCTAATTCTGACATAAAGAAGAATCAGAGTTATTTTTGGAGCAAATAAGTGAGATCTGTAGTTATGGCCTTGATTAAAAACAAATCTATTTTAACTTTACATGTTATATTGATGATAGTGACTTTTTTTGTCTTTTCAAAATTAAGCATGAAGGCTCGGTGCCTGTGGCTCAAGTGGCTAAGGCGCCAGCCACATACACTTAAGGTGGCGGGTTAGAATCCAGCCTGGCCCGCCAAACAACAATGACAGCTGCAACCAAAAAGTAGCCGGGCGTTGTGGCGGGCACCTCCCTACTTGGGAGGCTGAGGCAGGAGACTCGCTTGAACCCAGGAGTTGGAGGTTGCTGTGAGCTATGATGCCACAACACTCTACCCAGGGGGACAGCTTGAGGCTCTGTCTCAAAAAAAAAAAAATTAATCATGAAAATGATAAAATATAGTCTTAGAAAATATTAAATTAATTAATCAAAGAGTTGATTTGATTAAAACCTAGCAAGCCAGCCTGCTGAGATTAGGATTTCACTAGTCTTAGTCTTTTTTTTTTTGAGACAGAGTCTCACTTTATCGTGCTGGGTCGTGTGCCGTGGCAGCGTCACACAGCTCACAGCAACCTCCAACTCCTGGGCTTAGGTGATTCTCTTGCTTCGGCCTCTCGAGTAGCTGGGACTACTGGTGCTCACCACAATGCCCAGCTATATTTTTTGTCGCAGTTTGGTCGGGGCCAGGTGAGCCATAGGTGCCACCCAGATTTCACTAGTCTTTCCTAAAATTTACTTTTTTATTTAATGGGACTTATTTTTAATTTCTTAAAAATCTAATAATCTGATTTTCTATTGAGGCTTGAGTTTACTTTGAAAAAATATCCCTTTTACAAATACAGGTATTATTTTTTCCCTATTATTTAAAAGCCATTTATTTGGTAAGTATTCTAGTGCATAAGGTTCTTTTTTTTTTTTTTTAAGTAAGAAAAGTGATTTAGAAAACTCACTTGTTGGGCGAGTGTGGTGGCTCATGCCTGTAATCCTAGCACTCTGGGAAGCTGAGGCAGGTGGATTACTTGAGCTCAGGAATTTGAGACCAGCCTGAGCAAGAGCATGACCCTGTCTCCAAAAAATAGTTGGGCGTTGTGGTGGGTATCTGTGGTCCTAGCTACTGGGGAGGCTGAGGCAGGAGGATCACCTGAACCCCAAGAGTTAGAGGTTGCTGTGAGCTATATGATGCCCTGACACTCTACCGAGGGTGACAAAATGAGACTGCCATACACACACACACACAAATACAGGAAATTTAACTGATTTTTAACCTCTGAAAATCTTTGGTTGATAATGATTCCCCCCTCTTAAAAAACATGAAAAATTTAACATGAAGAAGATGGACTTGTTATAAAATGTATTTAAAATCATGTTTGGAAACAGATAAGCTTATATGATAAAAATTTAACCAAAAACATTGTGATACTTCTTTCATTTGTCCCATTTAAGAATATTCTGACTACTTCGTAGGAAAATAAGCTTTATTTATTTATTTATTTTTTAACGCATGACTTCTGGTGGTTCAGGTTCTTGCCAAGTTTATTTGTGGATTCCCTCCGTCTCCATGGGCTCCACATTAAGAATCCCTAGACTGCTTTTGGTAGTGATTAAACTTTCAAGCTATCAGGATACTGTTGCTTTAACATACTATCTATGTTTTGATTTTGAAATGTGGACATAACTGACAGTAATTATAAATAGCAGCCAGTTGACTATCACTTTTTTTTTAAAGTTCCTCTGTGTCCGGAATTTCCTTCAGTCCAGATTGATCAGCTCCTATTCAGTACCAGTTGAATTTTGTCAGATTGTCAAGCACTTCCTTGGTCTTCACTATTCTGAATGATGATGACATCAGAAATGTTATGCATTTGCTTTGTTGAAGTTAAGAGTTTTTTTCCACACATGTCGTGACCACTCTTATAACCAGAGTTTTACACATTAGAGAACATCTGTTCTATCCTTTTCTTTCTCTGGTGAGGAATTATGCTACAGATCCAAGTTGTATAGATTCTGGCATACACTGAAATCTGCTATAATGAGTTATGGATGCATATGCACTATGGAAATAAATAGAAAGAAGGAAATGAAGACAGCATCATCCAGCAGCACATTATAGTTGGAAGTCATCATAGTTCTGATGTAGGGGCCTAACATTTATACCGTATTAGTTTTCTAAAAATGAAATAGTTCTGAGAGGCATAGTGTATGAAGTGAAAAAGAATTCTTTTTTAAGTGTGAAAAGTGAATTGGATTATTTCATTTTAGTTTTTTTGTTTGTTTGTTTGTTTTGCCAGGGCTGGGTTTCAACCCACCACCTCCTGTGTATGGGGCCGGCGCCCTACACTTTTGAGCCACAGGCGTCGCCTTTTATTTTAGTTTTTTATTATTATCATCATTATTATTGAGACAGAGTCTCACTTTGTCACCCTTGGTAGAGTGCAATGGTGTCAAAGCTCACAGTAATCTCAAATTCTTTTTTTTTTCTTTTTATTTATTTATTTATTTTTGCAGTTTTTGGCCAGGGCTAAGTTTGAACCCGCCACCTCCGGTATGTAGGTTGGCGCCCCACTCCTTTGAGCCACAGGTGCCGCCCATAATCTCAAATTCTTGGGCTCAAGTGATTGTCTTGCGTCAGCCTCCCGAGTAGCTGGAACTTTAGGTGCCCACCACAATACCTGGCTATTTTTAGAGGCAGGGTCTCTGGTTCAGGCTGATCTCGAATCAGTGAGCTCAGGCAGCCCTCTGCTTCTCAGAGTATGCTAGGATTATAGACATGAGTGTATTTTGTTTTTTTTAAAATTGGCTATTTTTGTCTCCAGATTTCAAATTCTCCTTTAGTTTTCAACACTATCATGTTGTGTCTGTCAGTCTGGTTAGTTTGTATTTTTTTTTTTTTTTTTGAGACAGAGCCTCAAGCTGTTGCCCTGGGTAGAGTGCTGTGGCATCCCAGCTCACAGCAACCTCCAACTCCTGGGCTCAAGTGAGTCTCCTGCCTCTGCCTTCCTAGTAGCTAGGACTACAGGCGCCTGCCCCAGTGCCTGGCTGTTTTTTGTTTTTGTTTTGTTTTGTTTTTTGTTTTTTTTTTTTTTTGGTTGCAGCTGTCGTTGTTGGCGGCTTGGGCTGGATTCAAACCTGCCAGCTCAGTTGTATGTGGCTGGTGCCTTAACTGCTTGAGCCACAGGTGCCAAGCCATGAATTTGTATTTTTGAACTCTTTTGAAAAATACAAAGTCTAGGCTGAGTGCACATAGCTCAGTAGCTCAGTGGTTAGGGTGATAGCCACATACTTGGGACTGGTGGGTTTGAACACGGCCTAGGTGTGCTAAGCAACAATGACAACTACAACAAAAAAAATAGCTAGGTGTTGTGGCAGGTGCCTGTAGTCCCAGCAACTTGGGAAGCTGAGGCCAGAGAATTGCATAAGCCAAAGAGTTTGGGGTTGCTGTGAACTATGACCCCATGGTATTCTACTAAGGGCAACAAGGTGAGACTCTGTCTCAAAAAGAAAAAAAAAAAAGAAGAAGAAGGCAGGCACCGGTGGCTTAGTGGGTAGGGCGCCAGCTCCATATACCAAGGGTGGCAGGTTCAAACTTGGCCCTGGCCAAACTGCAACAACAACAAAAAAAATGGCCGGGCATTGTGGCTGATAAAATTGCCTAAGCCTAGGAGTTGGAGGTTGCTGTGAGCTGTGTGATGCCAAAGCACTCTACCAAGGGCAATAGAGTGAGACTGTTGTCTCTTAAAAAAAAAAAAAAAAAAAAAAAAAAAAGAGTAGGAAGAAATGTAACAAATGTCTTTGTGTCATGAGACCACTGGTGAGTTCTTTATTTCTCCACAGATTTCTAAGATTTTTAGAAAATCTTAGAATTATATACTCAGGAAAAATTTATTTCAGTAAGTGGCTGTGTTTTTTGTGACTTTTAAGGACAATAGGTGAATCCGGGCAAATGGGTTTAGTATTCTAGTGAGAGCCCAAGGCCACATTTTAGTCTTCCATAATATCCTGATTTGTCTGCTTTTTTTTTAAGAGACGAAGTCTCACTTTATTGCCCTTGGTAGAGTGCTGTGTCATTATAGCTCACAGCAACCTCCAACTCCTGGGCTTAGGTGATTCTCTTGCTTCAGCTTCCCGAGTAGCTGGGGCTACAGATACCTGCCACAACGCCTCGCTATTTTTTTGTTGCAGTTTGGCCGGGGCTGGGTTTGAACCCACCACCCTCTGTATTGGGGCCAGTGGCCTACTCACTGAGCCACAGGCACTGCCCAGTTTTTCTATTTTTAGTAGAGACAGGGTCTTGGTCTTACTTAAGCTGGTCTCCAACTCCTAAACACAGGCAATCTGCTGCCTTGGTCTCCCAAAGTGCTAGGATTACAGGCCTGAACTCCTCACCTGAGGAAGTGTTTTTAAAACTTGAGTGGTGTGGGTGGCAGGTTCAAACCCGGCCCCGGCCAAAACTGTAACAAAAGATAGCCAGGCTTTGTGGCGGGTGTCTGTAGTCCCAGCGACTCGGGAGCTGAGGCAAGAGAATTGCCTAAGCCCAAGAGCTGGAGGTTACTGTGAGCTGTGATGTCACAGAACTCTACCGAAGGTGACAAAGTGAGACTCTGTCTCTAAAATAAAAAACTTGAGTGGTGTGCTGGCTCAGCCAGGAGAAGGAGGGAGTATTGAATGAGTTTTGAGCTAAATGGAATGAAAGCTAAAAGAGCAGGTATGAAAGCTAAAAGAAAAGACAAGCTGGCATGGTGGCTCATCCCTGTAATCCCAGCACTTGGGAGGTTGAGGTAGAGGCTGAGGTGGGTGGATTGCCAGAGCTCATTGAGTTTGAGACCAACCTGAGCAAGAGCAAGACCTTGTCTTTAAAAAATAGCCAGGTGTTGTGGTGGGAGCCTGTAGTCCCAGCTATGTGGGAGGCTGAGGCAAGAGAATCGCTTAAGCCCAAGAATTTGAGGTTACTGTGAGCTCTGATGACATAGCACTCTACTGAGGGCGACAAAGTGAAACTCTGTCTCAAAAAAAGAGAAAAGACAAGACAGCATGGCATATTCCAGAAATGCAGTATGTGTGATGGATAATGCTTTACATTAGTGTCTCATCAAGAATTATTACTGTTTTCTAAGTTCAGAGAGGTGGCATCAAGACCTATTGGGAAGACTAATCATTTCTGAATTGTTAAATTCAGATTTGTATGTGAATCATAATCACAAGAGTGCAGTGTGGCAAGTATTCTTGATAGGAGGTTACTGTATAGTTTTTATTCTGTAAAAATAAACATTTATTAATACTGTGTACCAGGCACTCGGGTTCTAAGCATGTTACATCCATTAACTTATTTAATAGTAATTTAGTGGTATGATTATTAGTGTTATCCTTATTATATAGATATGTGATCCTACGCACAGGAGTTAAGTAGTTTGTAGAGCTGTGATTTGAACCAAGGTGCATATAGGATATGCCAAAACCTGTCCACCCGTAGGTAATAACTGGAAGTGTACATATTTTTATATTTTATCATTTAGACAAATGAAGTGGAAACATGTCCAAGAGTAGGATCTAAGTGTATAGCTGCTAGTCAGCTTTCTATCTCTCTCCTCTTATCTCCCCTCACTTTTGCATAGACACCAGACCCTGTTGAGTGATGTAGTTCACCTTAAGGTGGAATGCCTCTGGTCTGGGTAACATATTCCTCGCCTGCCCTTTCGGAACCTGAATTTGGGTGAATTTGTAGGTCTTGTGCGAAAGGACTAGGGAGCAGCTACTTCTCTCTTTCTTGCTATTTCTTCCTAGCAAAATGTAGTCTCACATTGCTTTAAAATGGAGATACTGCCTCAGAAATATATCATTAACCAATTTTGTCACTGTATGAACAATATGTGCACTTACACAGACCTTATGGTATAGCCTATTGCTTCTAGTTTACAAATCTGTACAGCATGTTACTGTGCTGAGTATTGTCGGCAGTTGTTACACAGTGGGTATTTGCGTATCTAAATATAAAAGTTATGGTAAAGGTATAGTAAAAGTAAAAATGGTACCTTGTATAGGGCATTTATGCCAAGAGTGAAACTTGCAGGACTAGAAGTTGCTCTGAGTGAGTCAATGAGTAAGTGGTAAGTTGAATGAGAAGGCCCAGGACATTTATGGCTATTGTAGACTTTATAAACACTGTACATTTAGGCTACACTACACTTACAGAAATTATTTTTCTTCAGCAAGTTAAACTTAGCTTACTGTAACATTTTTACCTTATAGACATTTAAAAGTTTTTAACCGTTTTTGAGTCTTTTGTCAAAACACACATTGTTCAGTTGAACAAAAGTAGTCTTTATATCTTTACTTCATAAATTTTCCTATTTAAATTGTTTTTAATTTGTTAACCTTTTTTCTTTTCTTTTCTTTTTTTCTTTCTTTTTTTTTTGAAGACAGAGTCTCACTTTGTTACCCTTGGTAAGAGTGCCATGGCCTCATAGCTCACAGCAACCTCAGTCTCCTGGGCTTAGCCAGTTCTCTTGCCTCAGCCTCCCAAGTAGCTGGGGCTACAAGCACCCACCACAATGCCTAGCTATTTTCAGAGATGAGAGATTTGCTCTGGCTCAGGCTGGTCTCAGACCTGTGAGCTCAGCCAGTCCTCTTGCCTAGGCCTCCCAGAGTGCTAGGATTACAGGTGTGAGCCACTGCTCCAGGCTTGTTAAGTTTTTTTCTTGAAAAATTAAGATACAGATAGTGTCCTAGGCCTACACAGGGTCAGGATTATCAATTTTGCTGGTCTTTCACTTCCTCATCTTGTCCCACAGGAAAGTCTCTAGGGACAGTAACACATGAGGAGCTGTCATCTCCTGTGAAAACAGTATATCTTCTTCTGGAATTCCTCCTGAAGCTAAGGTTGTTTCACAGTTAACACTGAGTGCCTGTACTGAGTAGAAAGCATAGTACATTAAATACTGGGCAGTTTTTTGGCTCTGTTATACAGTTTTTTTTGTTTGTTTGTTTGTTTGTTTTTACAGTTTTTGGCCAGGGCTGGGTTTGAACCCACCTCCTCCAGCATATGGGGTGGTGCCCTACTCCTTTGAACCACAGGCGTCGCCCCGCTCTGTTATACGGTTATGGGACTTCTGTCATTTATATGGTTCTTCAGTGACTGAAACTTTGTCATATGATACATGACTTGAGGTATCACTGAATTTGTCTTCAACTGTTGTAATGCTGATTTTAAACAACTTTTTTTTCACCTTAGAAAGAGCTAAAAATAGATCAGAATTACCTCGCACTCATTTTATATATTGAGTTTTGTGTTTCCCTTTCAGGGAGTGTGTTTGTGCCTAACTTAATTTCCTCACTCAAATTTGTAGAGAATGATGAAAAGCATTTTTCTAATATAATTACCCTTATGCCAGCACATAATTCTTGGTTTGGCTTTTTAGAAAAGTAATTTCCTTTCACAGAGGCACAGTGATTTACAGCTATAAAGTGTGACGTTTCTTATCTTTAGCTGTAAAGGATCTAGTCCCATTAAAGCACCCTGTTCACCCTGTCATTATTGTGGTGATGCACATAAAAGTTTAAAAGTGCTACAAGCACTGTTGGGTGCCTGCACTGACTGATTAGAGAAGGAATACTTGACCAAACCTTACTTGTTTCTTGTCAGAATCTTCTCCCAGTTTAGTTGGCAGGGCTTGTGGGTGCATTGACCGGGATGGTAGGAACTACAAGATACTTTTAGAACACTTGTTCATACATAATCTAAGTACTTAGTTCATGGTTATGCATCAGAATTATCTGGGGCGTTTGTAAATTTAACATTGCCAGCCAAACAGAGTTTTGGTCTTTTAAGAGCTCTGGATTATTTGCAGAAAGAAACGGTAGTTTTGTGTGTATTTGCCTTCAGTGCTGACAAAGGTAAAATGTGAGAGACAAAAGTAAAATCATACAGTCAATGCTACCTCGTGTAGAGAATACAAAGGCATCAGTTGGGATACCAAAGAAGTGACCAGCTGCCTGGCAAAACTTTCAAGATTAGGCAAGGTGATTTTTAGAGGGTGACATTTGAGTTGAATTTTGAAGGATAAGTAGAAAAGTGGGGTAGGAGGAGTAGAATGTAATTCTAGATTAGACATACCAAACCTAGGGAGATATTCAAGTAGTACTAAAACTATAACGTGAGTCAGCATGTCTGTGCTTGGACTACAGACACTTAGCTTCAAATGCAATCTGTTAATTTGAAAAGTTACTTTTCTTCAGAAGAGTCATTCATGAATACGTATTTATTACTAAAAATTCAGTTAATTTGCTGAGTATGTTACACACTAAAAATAGTCAAATAATAAATTATTTCCCCTTCACTTTCTTTTACTATTACAGTCTCTAGTTCGTAGCTAAAATGCTAAAATCTCACTTAACATTGAAGGAAATCCACTAACTCATATACTTTAAAAGGGTGAGTTCTGGGGATTTAATTCACATAAAATTCACCCCTTTTAAATTGGGTAAGATAGTGAGTAGCTTTTAATATAGTCACAATGTGGTACAGCTGCCAACCACTATCTAACTCCAGAAGATTTTCATCATCCCAAGAAGAAACCCTGTGCCTATTAGCAGTCACCACCCCCTACCCTTCCCCAGCCCTTAGCAACATTTTATCTACTGTCTGTCTTTATGGATTTGACTATTCAGCACATTTTATAGAAATAGGATCCTACAATATGTGGCCCCTTCTGTTTGGCTTCTTCCACTTAGCATATTTAAAGGTTCTTCCATACTGTGGTGTGGATTAGTGCTTCATTCCATTGTAAATGTACTTTAGAAGCTTCTTCTAAGTAAATATTTCCAATAAATGACAGTATTAAAAGGGGGAAGCAAAGCAGAATTTTTAGGAAATAGGTAATTTGTATTGGCTCCCATAAAACTAGTCCCATTTGAAGCCTTTAAAAAATATCCTTCAGTCTTTAAAAACAAGTGTTCAGTGCTAGTAAATCTTTAACAGTAGATATGTTTGCTGGATACTGTAAGAAATTTGAGCTAATTCTGGTGAATAGGAATCAGATTTGCATTTTATTCTTATCCCAGAGATTGAGAGATTGTGACCTAATTCCTATCTGTGATCTAACTGGGCAGAATTTAAAACAATAAAAGGTGGTGATCATATAATCCTGTAATTGATTTTCCCTTTTGGCTTTTAAGCAGGCTCTAAGGCACTTCTAAAAAAAAAAAAAAAAGCACAAATACTCTAAGCAGTAGCAGTATTCCAAGATAAATGTATAGCTTTCTGGTATCACTAATAGGTAGGACTGTCTCCTGTCTGCTGTGATAGTTTTTAAGCCTTTAAGTGTTCAATGTTCTCCTGGGGTTCAGACCTTGGACCATTTTTCATTATATATTCTCCTGAACACATTCATTCACTTACTTGGTTTCACTCCATATAGATCAGTGATTCCAAAACCTAGCACTGACTTTTTAGTTCTCCTCCATTGCCTCCCTTTTTGTTTTTAGGGTAAAATAAGTATTTATAGTCTTAGTAAAGGGGGAAGCCTTAAATTGCAAGACATTTCTTTGCAGTGTATAAAGCATACTTTTTATTTCCCTGGAATGGAATCAAACATAGACTGAGAGAGACTACAGAGTATATATAGAAATCAGCAAATTTCCTATTACATCAGAAATGGAATAGGAAAACGACAAAGAAATGAAGCCTAAATACACAAAACCCTTCACTGAGATCTGTTGACTGAAGCCAGAAGCAGGGCTGGATCACACAATGGAGACAGGTTCCAGGACAGCAGGAAAGGAAGTGGATGAGAACAGAGAAGGATCCACAGCAGGTTTAGTATTGGGTAAATCGCTCTTGGTATTTACATACAAAATCAGTTGGCTCTATTTCTTAAAAATATGCACAGAAAGAAAAGAAGATTTGATCATTACTTTATGAATTTGTCACTTTGCATATGGACACCATCAGAACAGGGACAGCTCGCTCAGATCCAAATTTTCAGTATCAAGAAATAAATATCAAAACATCACTGGCCCTCAGTACAAAACCACTACCCCACCCAAAAATCCCTCCCTGTCCCACCCCCAAGTAACCACTCCCTAGGACAAGGGGTCCTCAAAGTTTTTAAATAGGGGGCCAGTTCACTGTCCCTCAGACCGATGGAGGGCTGGATTGCGGGCCCCGGGACAAGTCGGCTGCTAAGCAGGACAGGCAGTGGCGGCAAAAACACCCGGCAGGCCAGATAAATGTCCTAGGCGGGCTGCATGGGGCCCGTAGTTTGAGAACACCTGTCCTAGGACCTAGAGGCTGCTGCTTCATTGCTGCCATTTCCCATATGTGCCTCCAGAGTGTCACGGGATCTGCCACAAGGTTGGCATTGAATGCTTAAACAGCTAGCTGGCTGAGAGAAGCAGGAATGAAACGTGCCAACGGCTCTATGCTCTAAATCTGTCCCTACTTTACTTATATACCATAAACTTCTTTAAGGATCTGGTCTTTCAATAGGAGTGATAAGTAGCTTTTTACAAAAAGAGAAAAAAAATTCTTAAAAAGGGGGAGAGATAAATCTGATTACTCCAATCCTATTATCTTCTCAAACAGAGGGAGGAGATGCTTATGTGGGGCAGACATTCTGCAGGCATGAGTCTATTAAACAGGTGAGGTTGGGCTGGGAGGAGACACCTATGTGGGGCATGCATCCTCCTGTTCCTGGCAGGGCTGGAGGAACTGGTGGAACAGACAGAATATTGTGTGCTCAGAGGTTCTGCTGGGTATCTGTCCCCACAGGAAAAGTTGCCATATTGGGTGTTTTGGTTTAAAAATTCCTGGTGGGGACAGGGAATTCCTGAAGGGAATACATTTTAAAAAAAAATAGTGGAAATGGGGAAGGTGAATGAGAGTTTCATCCAAGAACATCTATGTAAAAATTTAAATAGGGAGAAAGAAAAATAAGTTGTTTAAAAGGTTCTGAGGGTTCAGATGATGAACTGAAAGGAGGATGAGATGATGGAGATACTTTATATTGCTGGCCTGCCCTGAGTTTAGCTGGCTTCCATCCAGAGTTCCTTCCTACTTTGGGGCTTAACGCCATCAAAGACAGAAATGATGCTACCTTTGACATTAATCTAGGTGCAGTTATGTCTAGCCTTTTTTTTTTTCCTCTGCTGCACATTGGAAGAAGAGTGGTCTTGGGCCACACATTAAATAACACAATAGCTGATGAATAAAACAGGTCTGTGTATACTTTTTGTGATATCCGACACCACAGATTAAACAGTCCTCAAAATATCAAGATGCAGTCGCTAAGCTACAGGTTGGATGCCCCTGGAGAGGGTGTTTGAGAAAGGGTAGTTTGGTCTGCTGTTGGACATTTGACATTGCCTTTGATCTTGCCATCTTCAGTACATGACTTCTTGCTCCAGAAGAGCTTTCTGACACTTGAGGTCATCAATATCTTGTGTGTGGTATATTCTTTGCATATACTGAATGTGTACTCTGTGGTTTTGTCTAAGGATTTGGCCTTGGGATGCCTTCTCTCCTTAGCGTGATGGGACTGAGTCCTGCAAATTGTGAACAGTATCTTTATTTTATTTATTTATTTATTTATTTGAGATAGTTTCAAGCTATTCCTCTGGGTAGAGTGCTGTAGCATCACAGCTCACAGCAGCCTCAAACTCTTGGGCTTAAGTGATTCTCTTGCTTTAGCCTCCCAAGTAGCTGGGACTACAGACACCCACCACAAGGCCCAGCTGTTTTTGATTGTAGTTGTCATTGGTGTTTGGCAGGCCCAGACTAGATTTGAACTCGCCAGCTCAGGTATATGGCTAGCACCCTAGCTGCTGAGCTACATGCCCTGAGCCTCAACATCTGTCTTTAATGTGGTCCCTGTTTGTACTAGTGCATCATAATGAGCCTGTTAGCCGGCTCAGCACCTGTGGCTCAAGTGGCTAAGGTGCCAGCCACATACACCCAAGGTGAATCCAGCCTGGGCCCGCCAAACAACAATGACGGCTGCAACTAAAAAAAAAAAGCTGGGTGTTGTGGCGGGCGCCTGTGGTCCCAGCTATTCGGAAGGCTGAGGCAGGAGACTGGCATGAGCCCAGGAGTTGGAGGTTGCTGTGAGCTGTGATGTGACTGCACTCTACCCAGGGGGATAGCTTGAGGCTCCTGTCTCAAAAAAAATAATAATAAAAAAAAAAATGAGCCTGTTAGCTGCAGGTTGAAATCTTACTTTAAAACAGTTATAACATATAAACAGCTTTGTAAATGCAGTGTACAATTTTAGTTAAATAGCTGTCAACACACTTTTCAACTTCTCTACCACACATCAATATTTAAAACTGTTAGGGATTTTATAGGAGGTCTCCCTGTTGTTTGACTTTTTTTTTAAAGATAGTCTTGGTCTGTTACGTCCCTTGGCCACAGGCTAGCTCATTGCAACCTCAAACTTTTGGACTCAGACAATCCCCCTGCTTTAGTTCTCCTAAATAGCTCAGCTAATTTTTCTGTTTTTAGTGTTTTTTAGTAGAGATGGGGGTCTCACTTTGCTCCCACTGGTCTTGAACTCCTGAGCTCTAGTGATCCTCTTGCCTTGGCCTCCCAGAGTGCTAGGATTAAAGTACTGATTTTTGGAAAGAATGCAGGAACAGGTGGGAGAACAAGAAGGGAATATACGGTTTTTGGCTGCCATGTGGCTGTTTCGCCAGAATATGAGTTTTATATTATTTTTGTTAATGTTATAATGTTAAACTGTAATAATAACAAATAATTGCTGAGAAGTGATTATCGAGAACTGCTTATCAAAGTTTGCATTGTTGTCAGGCCCTGCCCTGCCCTGTCCCCTACCCCACCCTGCCCCCTCAGCCATGTTGTCCCGCCTTACCGATGTTAAAATCTGGTCACCCTAGTTAAGCATCATATACTGTAGAGCAGTGATTTTTTTTTTTTTTTAAACTGGTGTGCTGCAAAAATTTTTAAAGATCACTAAATAAATTATTTTTGGAAGAAGTTCAAAGCATAGTAAGTATTCTTTTTTACTCTTTTTTTTTTTTGATCAACATAATTGAAGTATGCTATGGAAATTTAACTAGGTTCAAGTGTGCTGTGAGATAAAGGTTGAAAAACATTGTTACAGAGAAATACCTATGCTCTAAATCAGTTGAACCTTTCTCCCACTTTATTGGGGGCAACCCTCAAATCTTGGGAGAGAACTGCCTGCCTTAAAACCAGGATGTTAGAGGAGAAAGGAGGATTAGAGAGAGAAAATGCAAAGGGAGGTGCCAGTGGTGTTTCAAGAGTTTACCTTTTCCTCTATCCTGGTGACTTTTCTCTGAATCAGCTCTATGGACACTTTTTCTTCTAAGAAGTGGAATTGTGAAAGGTTGGACCGGTTTATAATCCTACCAGCTATGTATGTGAGAACCAGTTTTCTCAGCAGCACTAAATATTAGCATTGTTTTTATCTTTGTCTTTTTTTTTTTTTTTTTTTGAGACGGAGCCTCAAGCTGTTGCCCTGGGTAGAGTACTGTGGCATCACAGCTCACAGCAACCTCCAACTCCTGGGCTCAAGCGAGTTCCTGCCTCCACCTTTCAAGTAGCTGGGATTACAGGCACCTGCCACAATGTGTGCCTATTTTTTGGTTGCAGCCGTCATTGTTTGGGGGGCCAAGGCTGGATTCGAACCCACCAGCTCAGGTGTATGTGGCTGGAGCCTTAGCCTTTTGAGCCACAGGTACCAAGCCATCTTTGTCAATTTTAAATATTAAGGACTGTCTTGATAGTAAGACGTCAGTTTCACGATAGGGTTCAAAATATTCAGTTTGCTTAGGAGACTTTATTATCTTGCTTTCTTGGATAAAAGTATAGGCATATCTTATAAAATGGTACTTGTTGAAAAGTATCTTCCATTCAGTTCTACCTACCTGATACCCTTTCAAGGAAACCACTGTTTACTTGCACTATTTAAATCATTTATGCTAAAGGTAATTTTTATGACTTTGTAGCTGTTGTTTTTTTTTTTTTTTTGATGATGCTTCATATAATTTCATGTTGTTGGCATAAGCATTGTTAGGAACAGAGTCTAGAGTTCATATTCTTTAAATGTATTATTGCATTGTTTCAGAGACTTAAGTTATTCACGTGAAGTGGGTCAATTTGGCAAAGTATTAATGTACACCTGGGCTCTATCATAATACATCTGCCCCATATGTGAATCTGTGTTTATTTCAGTTAAATTAAAATCTGAATTGTTGGTATTTCCTCCTCTAGTTTAGTAGCACAGGACAAAATAATCTTCTGAAATCTTAGACGCATACAAACCTTGTGTAAATTTGGTTTGAGCAATTTCATTTCAAATTCTTCCAAAAACCTTTATGGAGGGAACAGAATCTTTAATATGTCAAACAGTCAGTATTGAGACAATGATCATTTTTTGAATTGAGGAAAATGATAGATTATCAAAGCTGCTAGAAAGGCAAAAGAAACGTGAGCCTGTTATCTGTGGTGCTTCATATTTGGTCCTTTAAAAAGTATATATGACCCGAGGCCTGGCAAAGTGTTTCAGGCCTGTAATCCTAGCACTCTGGGAGCTGTGGCAGGAGGTATTGCTTGCATCCAGGAGTCTGAGCTATGATAACGCTGCTGCACTCTAGCTGGGGCTATAGAGTGAGACCCTATTTCTAAAAATATAAATAAATAAATGTGACAGACCTTTAGGTACAGTATCAAGGCCAAGGCTTTGGAACAAAAGTGTGAAATGGTTTGTAAAGATTGGATTTGGAGTCTTTTTTTTTATTTATTTTTTATTTTTTATTGAATGGTAACTATGTACATTAATGCACTTCTGGGGTACAGTGTGGGGTTTTCACATGCAATCCGAAATACTTCCATCAAACTGATCAACACAGCCTTCATGTCATTTTCTC